>WAAD01001893.1:7763-68119 GCA_013389945.1 Fregata magnificens
GGCTACGGCGCACGCGGGGCGAGGGAGCCGGGCTTGGTCGGCCCGGGGAGCACCCGGGGGCACCTCAGGGCTGCCCGCCGCCGCCTGGCCGCTCTCGGAGACGAGCAGCGGCAGGGCAAGGGGCTGCAGTCGCAGGTTGTAGAGAAGGAAGCTGAAACGGGGCGGGGGGGAGGCGCCGGCAGGATGGCGTGGCACCAGAGCAGGCGCCTGGAGGAGGTGGTGGGGCTTCCATCCGTGGGGGGACTCGGAGCTTGACGGGTGCTTGAGCAACGTCCGAGACGCAGGGGTTGGATCAGATGGCCCCCAGAGGCCCCTTGCAAACGGAATGTTCCGGTGATTCTGGCCTGCAGCTGGTCGGTGCTTCCATCACCATTAGACATGCTAGGCACCCTTGGCATGGGCCCTGGGTGATGTATAGCTAGTAGGGAGGTTAACCTTTGGTCCCAAAGAGAGACGCTCTCCTGTCGTGGGGAGGGGATGTAGAGATGTGGGGAAACGCTTTGCTCTGGGGCGCAGCGCATCACAAACAAGGTAGCGCGAGTTTTAATGTCTCTTGACCTGTGCGATGGATGGATGTGCGTCGGGAGTGTTGCGGTCAGCCCCACAAATGGTTGTTTCTGATGGGTCTGGTCTGTCTGTAAACACGAAGAGGTTAGCTTAACCAGATATATGTAAATTGTCCCTTCTCCTTCTCAACAGCCAAATTTTATTACAGCCCTGTCCTGCTATCCTGAAAAGTGTCATGGCTAGCAATGCAGTAGATGATAAAACAAATGTTCCCATAAGAAGATGTGTTATGTGGGGTGACGTGTGCAGGGAGTTATGGAATGCACACAATTTAAATACACAGAGGCATGATGCAGAAGATGGGATAGCAGGAGTAGACTCGTCAGCTGGGCTGGTTGGTGATTTTTAGCAGTCTTCTTTAAAGAAATAATCACCGTTCTGAGAGACTTTTACCCCCTCATCAGTGAGATTGAACATCCAGTGTAAATCTATTGTAAGTGTTCTTGCAGCCTCTTTCTGGATGATTGCATTTTCCTTGTTGCAGTCATCTTCCTCAGGTGGTTCAAGAAAGATCAAGTCAATCTAGATTGAAGGATGGAAGATGGGGTGGTGATGATGACGATTAGCAGAGCAGGATGTTAAAACAGTCAGTGACACAACTCTGAAACAATGGCTAGAGAAGCAGTGGATAATGGGATGTTGCTCTAAGGAGCCACTCTCCAGCTCCTCTATCTGCAAGAGTAAAATTAGGGCAGTTTTTTTTTCCCAGACGTTCTCTATTGATTCAAGGCTGTCTCTTTAACTCTTGTTTTGCTTTGCTGCTTCTTCCCACAGAGTGAGTTTTTAGATATGATTTCTGTAATTATTGCGGTGTGGGAATACTGTTACTGTAATTGTGAATTTCTTCTTACTAACCCAATTCTCTTGTACAGCTGAATGAGCTAGTGGTGGGAGACACCAATGGGAAACTCTATGTTTACAAGAATGATGACAGCAAACCCTGGGCTGTGCGATCCTGCCAAGGAATGGTCAGTTCTTGACAAAATTTTTAAATGGCTGGGGGCTGGGCCTTTTGCTGTATGTGCAGCCAGCTGTCCTTGACCACTGCCTAGGAATATGTAGGCCAAAGGGGAGTGGCATCCAGAATTGGTTCTGATGCCCTGCATGTAGTTATGCAAGACCCTGCTTTTGCCCACAGCTAGCCCCATGGATGAGAAGTGATGAGCCAAGTACTGAACAAACACAGGAACTGGGCTTCTGTCCCACCTTACCCCTGCTCCTGTGCACTGGATTTTGCCCCAGGGCTCTGGGTGGTTGTGTGACAGATGTGTTTCTGTCCCTGACTCTGCTCTCTTTGTCCTTGAAAAGGCTGTTTAGAGTTCAAGAGACAGTTTATGAAAGAGGAGGGGGTAGGGCAGAGGCTTATCCCGAAGTGCTGTTTTGGGTTGCCTTCTCTCATGTATGGCCTTCTTTTCTCTTGCAGCTCACATGTGTTGGTGTGGGAGATGTGTGCAATAAAGGAAAGGTGAGAGCAGCCAAACTTCCCAGCTGTGTCTGTAGGGCATGTGGGAGGTGCTTAGGAGATTAGGGTCATGTCATATCCTCACTGTGGAGGAGGACAGGTTGCAGGTGCTTTCTCTCCAGAATCTGCCCTTGCTCATAGAGTTTTAGCACTACTGTTTTAAAACTGTTCTTCTGTTTACATGTAACCTGTATCTATCTGTGAGCCATATGCAGGTTTTAGTGAGCAAGGAAATCCATCCTATCTTCAGAAGGCACTATTGATTTGCATGTCCACCTGTGTGAGCACCACAAGGCTTTGGTGGTTTGAGCGTTGCTCCTTTTCCTCAGTGGCTTTTGCCCTGCTCTGTGCTTGGTCCCTGCTATGGGCCATGGCCCTTCTGCCGCTTGGCTGTGTGCATTTAAGGTCATCTAAACAAGACTGAGCCACAGAATAGTCTAGACTCCCAAGCAAATTCCACTGGGTCTAATGTGACTCCTTTTGTTGGGTTGCTATTTCTGGGGGTTAAACCAGGACCACTGAGTCCAAAAGTCCCAGTTTAGGCACCCTGCCCAAAATACTGTAGCTATGTGTGCTCCAGTGGGGAGCAGAGCTGAAGTGAGCATTGAGAAAGCTGCACATTGGGGACTGCCTGCACACGTCAGCTTGATATCCTAGTCTGACAAGGACGAACAAGAAATTTGGACCCTGCAGTACCTGAGTAGTTTGTGTGCTGGCTGAAAACCTTCTCCTGTTCCCTCTGTAGCAGTCATTAATCTTGATGGATCTACCCTTGTATCTTCCCTTGCCGTGCTGTGGGACAGCTTCTGCAGTCTCTAAAAGAGGAAAAATCCAAAGGTTTTTCTTTTCTCTCTTAGAATCTCGTGGTGGCGGTGAGTGCTGAAGGCTGGTTTCATCTTTTTGACCTGACTTCTTCAACTTCAAAACACCCAGATGCTTCAGGCCACCATGAGTTGGCAGCAGCAGAAGATCAGAAGCCAGTGTTCAAGCAGCACATTCCTGCCAACACCAAGGTCATGCTGATCAGTGACATTGGTGAGCCGGGAAGCTGGTGTGGGAGTACAGGGTGAGGGAGTTTGTGGGTATGAGGTGGTAGGGGAGAGAGAAAGAAAGTGTGTGGGACTCACAGAAGGAAATTACTATCTTGCTGAAACAGGTGCTCTAACAAACCACAACCAAGTCATGGAGGAGAGAGGCAAGAACTTCAGGAATTTTCCTGAAGTGCAAGTTCTCATTACAGGATTGGCATCCTCAGGGATGCTACCTGATGGAAACCAGCACAATGGTTTCTGAACGTTGGGGGTCTTGGGGCTATGAAAGCCTGAGAGAGCCCATCTATCTTCTTGTATCCCCTGCAGATGGAGATGGGAAGTGTGAGTTGGTGGTGGGTTACACTGACAGGGTGGTACGTGCTTTCCGCTGGGAAGACTTGTCGGAGAATTCAGACCATGTCTCTGGGCAGCTGCTCCTGTTGAAGAAATGGCTGCTAGAAGGTCAGGTAAGGAAACAGGACGTTCAGAGCAGAACTTGTCATACAGTCTTCAAGAGGTGCCTCTCCCAAGGGAAGAAGCACAAAATCTCAGTTGTATGAACAAAGCACTTGTCTTGTTGATGGCTTGAAAGGAGATTCACCCAGCAGTTGTCCTATACATGTGGAGCAGCTGGTGGGTTGGTCTGGGAAACAGTTGCTCTCACCCAACTAGAGAGCAGTAGTGGAAAATACTAGTGTGTTCTTAAGTGGCTTTTGGTAGGGAAACGTAACCTTTTACTGTAACTTTGACATTTTGCTTCTAGCTGAATTTGTTCAGCTCCTGCTCAGCTCTATCAGAAGACATATTCAAGTTTAGGTACAGGGAGCACAGTGAACCCCTTCTGAGGTGTTTAAAACTCTCGGTTCTACTCTATCCGTATTTTTCCTCTGCCAGTATAGGTGGACAGCCTCTCTGTGAACCCAGGCCCTGATGGCTCACCGGAGATGATGGTGTCTCAGCCAGGCTGCGGTTATGCCATTCTGCTGTGCACGTGGGACTCTGAGCAGCAGGCCACGACAGAGGAAAGAGGCAACTCTGCCCCAAGCAGGTGAAGAGCGTTACTGCATGGGATAGATGAGGAGATTCCTCTGTAGATGCCCATCACAAGGGGGCACCACCACACCACCTGTCTGAGGTGGGGGTGCTGTCATTTGTCCTGGCTTCAGTGACCTGCTGTGCTGCTGGGAGTTCATGACTTAAGCCCACCTGCATCCAAGCTTCCGTGAACACTCTTCATGCCTCTGTCACAAAGATGAATACTACTGCTTTGCTTGTATCCCACTCTCTTCTCCTTGGGTTGGGCAAGGAGAGTGGCAAAACCAGCTCACTGAGGGGGGCAGTACTGGGGGCTAAGGCAGGGAAATGAGTGACCTAGATCTCCAGAGAGAGAGTAGTAGGCAATCTGGTGACCTGTCTAATGGTGGGAAGGGTAGCAATGGAAAGGCTGGGCCCAGTTAGTCTGAAGCCCAGGATGACACTTTGGGTTCATTTACTTGTTTCTTCCAGGTGAGATAATTGGAGGTTTTCCTAATGACACCCCTGGCAGCCAGTGCTGTAAATCACAACCAGAGCAATTGGGATGAGCAGTGAGGTTATTGTCCTTGGCGCTGGAGGGACCCATGTGGGGAATTCAGGTGCTTCTGTGGTGCTCTGTGAGACTTTAAGGCAGAGCCAGAAAACTGCAACAGGAGGGGAGCTAGGCAAGTCTCCTTGATGTCTTGGAGACCTTAGTGGAATGGTACCCTCCTAGCCAGAACTGGCCAGGCCCAGGCATGATCTCTGACCAACCTGTTCAGCCCTGGGCAGACACTTCCTGAGTGAAAAGCAACGAGGCTTATGTGACGGTAATGATAAAAATTGTCTTTTTTTCCTTGATTGGAATTCATGTTTTACTGATTTTTTTTTTTCTTTTTTGAGCTCTTTCCAGTTTTCTGATACATCAAATCATTCTGGTTTTGTTTTTTAAACATTAGTGAGTTCCATACCTGGGGTGGCATGCATTCTTTTCCTTGTTCTTTACCGTTAAAGGGCTAATGTATGCACGAACTCTATCAATCTCTGGATTTGCAGAGCTTTGGAGTACACTGCTCTTGAGATTGTTCTGGCACAGTCCCAGGCATGGTTTCCTAACCTTTCCCTGATGTCTGTCTCTCTTTTTCCTAGCGAGGCCCCTATTCGAGATGTTATTCTACACCAAACATCTGGACGGATCCACAACAAGAATGTTTCCACTCATCTAATTGGTAGCATTGGCCGAGGTGAGAGATTAGGAGCTTGGGGTCTCTGGCCCAACAGTTGCCCCTGATAGTTTTTCAATATGTCAGTCCAGCATGAAATCAGATTTCCCGTGGTTGAAAAATAACAATGGGAGGCAGCTGCAAGAACAGAGGGGACTCTGCTTCTGTTAGCCAGCTCCCAAAGAAAGACAGCTGGATATTTGCATTTGAACTTTTTATAGCCTTTGTCCTTCCCTAGGTAGCTCTTACTCTTCACCCAGCATAACAGTTTCTCTGCAGCCTCCACTGGCCTGCATTTAGTCATCCTGAATGGCTTCCATGCCTTGCTCCTGCAGATGTCCTTGATCTTTGCTTTTGCATGGCTGCAGCTTATGCCCTCTTCTTATTCCCTAGATGCATCTCTTCCTTTCCACAGCCTCATCTTTATTCTTGCTTTTGTGCTTTTCAGCATTTGATTCCCAATACCTGGCAGCTATATCCCGTTCTTCCTTCACCTATGCAGTCCCAGTCCCTCCAGAGCTGCTTCCTTATTTCATTTATATCACTGCCCTCTGTCTCCTTCCAGTGTATTCTGTTCAGCTGTTGTATCTAAACTCCCCACAGCTGCTGGCTCCACACACTGCTTTTGGGTCCAGACTTTCTTACACATTCCCTCTTGGAGCATGTGGGCATAATACGAGAAGACAGAAAATTCCCAATGCAGATCACTTTCTCTTGTCTGCAGCTGGCTGGAATCCAGCTGCATTTGCTCTGTCCAAGTATTACCCCCTGCAGTGCTGTTTGAGAATGATATAGGCTGTCCAATGTAATTAGGGCTGGGGGAGAAGAGCAATCCAGTGAACCTCCTCCTCTTCCCCTTCCCCAGAGTACCCTTCCTCCCCAGTTCCTAAGCTTGTCATGTTTTCAGCATCTTGGATGCTGCTGTGAGCAACATAGTCAACAGAGCATGAAATCAATTATTTCACTGCATACAAAGCCTTGCATCTAATGAGAGGTGCCTGTGAAAAACGAAGGCACACAGAATAAGGGATGAAGAGGCAGTTGTGAAAAGCCCACTGATGCTGGGCCATGTACAAACTGACCAGTTTGTAAGGGGGACACAGCAGGTCTTTTGGATCAGAGCCTGTCTGGATGAATGTCAGCTAGGGGCAATAGAGCACTCAACCAGCTGACTGTTTGCTTTAAGCTGATCTGCGGAAATAGGGTACTCTGTGTCCTGGGAGTGTGCAGGGCGTTGTAGCTTGGAGCTGTCTATGGGCAGTGGAGGTAGGCTTGCAGTATTACGTCGTGCTGGGGAAACTGCCTATTTGCTTTGCTGACTTGTCCCCGACTGCCGACTGGGTTCCTGCAGACCTCAGGGAGCCAGTGTCTCTCCATGTCACTGAAAGGATTAAATGCAGCTGTAGTTGAATACAGCTCCAGTCCTCTCCCACCAAGTGTAATATCACTTTCGGAACCTGACCTTGCATGTCTTTTCTGACTGGTAGCTAGGTAGAGAGCGTACTGAAGGGCTGAAGCAGCCTGGTAGTCAGGGGAGTCTTCTCTTCAGATTTAACTTGTCACATTTGTCAGTGCTGTACTACACACAACTGTGATATACAGGCTTTGGAGAGAATCCTGCTTGCAGGAAGTTCACAGCTGCATAAGCGTAGCCCAGGAAAGCCAGGGCCGAGTGTGTAGATGAGCATGAAGGCACATGTCTAATCTGCTCATAAAGCAAGGGCTCTCTAGCATCTGACCAGTGTTTGCTGGGAGAGGATCACAGCTTCTGTCCAGTTTTGCTGTAGCAAAAACAATAGAGTTGGTAGTACGATTTCTACAGACTCATTCACGAGTTGCCATGGAGGTGCTTTTGTGCTAATGTGACTGATGCTTTGTCCTTCTGGCGAGACCTCTCTTTTTTTTCTTTTCCCCTGCACCTTCCCAGAACAGCTGAAGGCCATGTTCCTGTCCTTGAAAGAAACAGTGAGGGTGCAGTTGTAATACTCTTGTTTGGCCTCAGCTGTTCTTTTTCACTTTGTCCCTTGTGATGGTTCTGCCTGTGCTTGTGCATTTCTGGAGCCTGGAGAGGATGTGACACAGTCCACTAAAATCAGAACTGCTATGGGCCTGCAAGACAGACTCCTAGGAGCAGCCAGCAGAGCCAGAGGTGCTTATATCAGTGCAAACCAAAGATCTTGGGTTTTCAGATGCCAGTGCCCTATAAATAAAAGCCAGCATGAAGTACGTACGATTGGCTGCAAGAATCTGCAGATATCTGCTAAGCAAAGTGTCAAGGCTGGGCAAAAAAGGAGGCAGGATGGATCAGCTTGTTTTGGATCTTTTTTTTTTTTTCAGGAGAGGGAGGGGACAATGCTCATAAAACGGCGTCAACTCCTGTAATTCTCTTCTGCACTTACAGGCTGCTCCAGTGAGAATAGTGGCTCAGGTCTCTTTGCCCTCTGTACCCTGGATGGTAAGTCCTACCGCTGTTCTGGAAGAAAGGCCCGTGGGGCGGCCAAGCCCTGTCACTAATTCAAAGCAGGGAACCATGGGTTCAGTGCTTTTGGTTTTGAAAGAAGGGCGAGCTGGGCTTCAGAAATGCTTCCTGGGTCAGGCAAGAGAATTTGACTCAAAGATGCCTTCTGCTGACATACTTTATATGAAGGCATGAAAGCTAAGACAGGAGCCAAGGTAAGAGTTGTCACTGTGAGCAAGTCCCCCATAAACCAGGTGTGGGATAACATGCCTGTGTCTGAGGATATGATGAAACATATTAAAGCAGAGCCTGTCTTTCTGTTCCTTACTGAATTGGGTCTGATATTGCACAGGCTTGCTCTCTCCAGGAGACCTGTTGTGTTTCTATCTTACTAATATTTGCCTTTCTCTCTCCCCTGGTACAGTCTATTCATCTGTGGATTACAAAGCATTTTACAAACATTAATTACTTGTATGGTCCCATGGCCTGTGGGGGTAGAAGTGTTAAAGCCATGCTTCAGCAAGCAGCCAGGAAAATGAAGAGGCTAGGTCCTTGGCCCAAAGGCACACTGAAAGCTTGAGATGGAGAGTGAGACTAGAACTTTCATCTGCTGACTCCGAAGTTGCCTGCTTACCCAATGTGCAAACAACTGTTTGAGATGCTAGTTCAACAGTGTTATTCATGTAGACAGGAGCCTCTAAACCACAGCACAGATGTGTCCTTGTATTGGGTTGTTTCCAAAAGCAGTAAAGGAAATGGATGCTGGAACTTGAGTATTGGTAGAGAGGAGCTGGCCTCGCACAGGCCTGGAGCCATGTTCTTCTGCTGTGCCCCTGACTGAGAAGTAATAGGACAGGCTACAATAGGACTGAATCTAATGAGCTGAACACCAGGTTTCTGTCCAAAAACGAACAGTGTGGAGACAAGATGCTGTGCTTCTCTCTTCCCAGATAGGTAGCATGGCCTATTTGGGCCAGATGTCTACCTGCCCAATGATGTCCTGCTAGGGAATTTCTGATTATTCTTTGGGCCTGAACTCTGAAGCTTCTGCATCTTCCTGCCTCACTATGGTTCACTCATGAACCTTACCAAGGCTGGAGGGCGCTGTGAGGATAGATTCATGTTTATGTTCCACTCCCTTGCAGCCACCCCCTGCCCCAAACTTTTGGGCAGTTTTCCTCTTGTCTTAGAGCACAATCCAATTAGCAGGGCTTCTGCCATTTTTCCTCTCTGTTTCCAGTTACTGATGACAAGATAATGGACTGCTGTCCTTTGCAGAACTGAGACTGTTACCTGTTACCAACCACAGCCTGTACCATGGGCCCAACCCTCTGCCTGTAGACCCTAAGTGTTGAAAGAGTGTGCAGGGCACAGTGTTAGCAAATATCTTGCTCCCTTTTAATATTTTCAAGACAATCTTTTTTTTTTTTTTTTTTTCCCCCTCCTCTCAGGGACACTGAAACTCATGGAGGGAGCAGACAAGCTGCTCTGGTCTGTGCAGGTTGATCACCAGCTGTTTGCTCTGGAAAAGCTGGATGTTACTGTGAGTGTCTGTGAATAGGGCTGGGAGGGATGAAGACAAAAACTCAACATGGCTTTGTGTATGTGAATTTAGGAAGGGTAGAGGGAATATGACTCAGCTGAAAAAGGCTGGGATTATCTCAGTATGACACAGAGTGCTCTGACTGTGCCAGTGCATTCTGCACTCATGTCAGTCTGTCCACCTGCAAGAGGTTGAGCTATGTCTGCCTGTTTGACCTGGTGAGCCCAGCATCCTGCTATGAACTTCTTTGTCCCCCAGCTGCTCTTTTATCTTATTGCAAGGTTGAATGGTTTTGCACACTGCTAATACCCCGATTGTCTACAAGCTCTTATGATACATAAGGATTACGACAGGAAGAGAGAGATGGTCTCTAAGTGCCAAAATGTCTGGACAAGACATCCAAAAGTGACATCTTGTTCAGACATTAGTGTCCTGTCTCTGAACAAGCAGGGAAGATTCTTGACTGCCTCTAGGAATAGTTGATGGTTGTGCTAATATGTGATCTTATGGTTTCTGCAGGGCAATGGGCATGAGGAGGTGATTGCCTGCGCATGGGATGGTCAGACTTACATCATCGACCACAACCGGACTGTTGCCAGATTTCAAGCAGATGAGAATGTCAGTGCATTCTGTGCAGGTGGGGAGCCTGACTGCAAAGCCAGCCCTCACAGCATTTCTCCCTCAAAGCTACTACTCCCCTCTGGGAGTCCTGGAATCCTTTGTCCATCTGCAGCAAGGAATAATTTCCCCTGTGTGTATACTGCAGAAGGCCCAGCTAGTCTTTCCTCTGGTGGCATCTGGGAAAAGTAGGGGTGAGAGGGGGTGATGCTGAGGTTTGTCTGTGATGGTTTTGGGGTTTTTTTCCTGTCCTTTTTGGGAGTGCTACAGTGGTCTCTTGTCTTCCCTGCTCCTTTTTTAATTTGCAGACTTCTAAGCTGTTCTCAAGTGGAGATAAGGAGCCCCGTAGAATGAGCCTGAGCCTTGGCTTTGCTCAGTCCGCTCTCTCAGACCTGCAAGAAGCAGCTTGCAAATCCCCAAGCTCCATGCATTAATAACAGTTTAGAGACACTTTCTTGGATTGTCTCAAAGGCGCTTCAAATACTCAAGTCCTTGTCTGTGCCCCTCACCTCAGGTGCTCGCGGCTTTTTGCTAACATCTTTGGTACTTCATCATGAGAAGTTACCTGTTTGCTTTCTCTGTCCTTTTGGAAGTAGTCAGATCTCCACACTTTTGCTTTCTGCAGGCCTCTATGCATGCAAAGGAGGAAGCAACAGCCCCTGCCTGGTTTATGTCAGCTTCAATCAGAAGATCTACATCTACTGGGATGTGCAACTGGAGAGAATGGAGTCCACCAACCTGTTGAAAATCCTGGATTGTGACCCAGAGTTTGGAAAACTCCTGCAGCAGCTGGGTGTGGGTGAGTGCAGAAGGGGTGAAGGATGTACAGGAAAAAAGAGAGGAAGGGCTTCTGGCAGGTGACTTGCTGGGAACTAGAGTTCCACGTACTTCTTGAGGAAGAAGGGTTTCCATACCGCTCGTTGAGAATCCCTAATAACTGTCTTTCTTTTCTGTAGAAAGAGGCGACGTTTCTGCTGTCAAAGATCTGATTCACAAAACACTGTATTTTCCTGAGAAACAGCAGCAGAGCAGCCCCTCGCAGTGTCAGGACCCTGCTGGAACAGATGACTCTGCCCACTACACTGGCATCCAGGATCCCTTATAGCAACTCACACGGTGGCTGACATATTAAATATCTTTAATATCTCTTCTCTGACTGGAATCGGGCATCTGATGAAGACAAGACTGTTCTTTTCCCATCTCTGTCAAAGCTTCCCTACGGCAAAGGGAAAGAAAGGCTGGGTACAGGCTGGGTTCTGTGGAGGGATGTGCTTGGCTGTAGGCTTGAGTGAAGGTGGTGGGTTGATTTGCTTTTAGCTGAGGAAGCTACCAGAACAGCAAGAGTCCAGGGTCCTGCTCATTGGCCTTCCATTGCCAGTTTCCATGTTCTCCGCTAGCTAAAGCGCTTTGTGGGTGACTGAAGGAGAACTGAGGAGAGAGAGGAGACAATAGCTGAGCTCAGCCTGTGGTTTGGCCTATTCTTACAACTGCTAGTGATTACTTCTGAGTTCTTACTAGGATCACAGTGCAGGAACTGCAGATGGAGGAACTGAGGGACCAGGCAAGGGCCTTCTCCCATTTAGGTGTGTTTTTAAAGTAGACCCAGGCATTGTTTGCCTTTGCTGTGCTGCTGCTCTTCTACCAAGCAGTTTCTCACAAACCACCTTCTGTTCTGAGGAGCTGGAGACGTGTGTGAGAAGAACCACAACTTGCACTAGTAAGGTGTTGAGAGGTAACAGCTCTAGCGAACCCCAGCTGTACTTGAGAGGCATTGTTTTTCTCCATCTTCTTGGGCAGGGTGATCCCAGAGATGGCTGTGACTTAGCAAAGCAGCTGTGAACTGGGCAATAAGAGGAATCTGTCTTAACCATGGGTCTGTGGTGCTGTGAGAGCTTGGCCATTCCATAATAAGCAGTGGAAATGCCGCACTTTCCTCTTGTTGTGGAGAGTGTCATGCTGTTCTGAGTCCTGCACAACTGAAAGAGGTGGACTGGAGGTGATGTTCCGCTTGCTGGTATGCGGAGTCTGGAAAAGGCCGTTGCTCACGCAGGCTGCTCATATGCAAAGGCCCAGGCAGGAACCTTTCCACATGCTTCTGGTATTCTGCTTTTTCCCATCTCAGCATGCCCCTTGCCTAACTCAGCTTATTGGGGTGGGAGCAGCAGGCTCACCTGCTGTTTTGTATCATCTTCTCTCACTTGTGTGATGTTTTATTGGACATATATAATGGATGGAGCTGTCCCTTCACCCTTATGGCAGCCTGAGTCAGAGCAAATACAATTCAGTGATCTCTCTTTAGCAAACAGTAACATTTAGAGATCCTGCAGGCTGTTGAAAACCTACTGTTCTATACTCTGCAAAACCTCCAAGGGCAGCCCTAACTGGGAGAAAGAACTCTATGTAGAGGAAAGGAGTGTCTTGCCCTTGGTTCAAAAGGACTGTTGTTGAAGTAGCCCTATGTGGTAGAAGAGCAGGATCTCTACATAATAAGCCCTAGCTTTTCTTTGCAATTTCTATCTGTAGAGATATATAAGCTTTATAGAGGACAGCTTCTGTTCTCTGTGTTTGATAGCTGTGAAAGTTGAAGCATGGAGCAGTGAAATGGTATGACCTGCTCTGTACCAGCTAGCTTGCTTCTCGGACCACTCAGTCTTCTGACTCTGTAACTACAGTGGAATTTTCTCTCCATTTTAATGACCTCACTGAGAAGCATTTTTAAATGTTCCCCTGTCATACTAAGTGCTTGTGTACGACTGGACCCTTCAGGCAGGAGCTCTCAAGTCATAATAGTGCTTTAGTAACAGTGGTGTTCAGAGCAGCAGGGCTTGAGTTTGTCAGCTATGGAGAGCTGATAGTGTAGGGACCATCTACTGATGGGCTAAAGCAAGAAGTTGTCTTGAAGCTTGTTAGCTCTGGACTGCAACCTCAAGAAATTGTCAGCTCTCATGATGCTGAGATATACAGCCACCCATCCCAGTGGGCAATCACCACTGCTTCTGGCAAATTAGTCAGTGTGACTCCTTGGGCTCTCATCAGTTTCATAGTCCTTTCCTAATGAGGATGAATCTTGTTGGGGCTATTAACTAGATCACAGTATATTGGTTCTTGCTACTTCCAGGTTTCTGTTTCCCAAAACCTAAAGCTGCTCTTTCCGATCACCAGAACGAGTAAGGATTCTCCCTTCTCTCCCTTCAGGTGAAGTAGTAGCAGTTGCTGCTATCTCCTCCCCTTGGGGCCCAGCTGAGTAGGGGAGAAGCAGATGTCCCTACAGGTGGGGTGAACAGTTTGGTTTCACTGTATTCTGGGATACTTTCCGCCTAGCCCTGTTGCTACCTGATTTTAATCTTGCACTTCAAAATTAGTGGAGCTGACACAAAGAGTGACCACAGTGGAGCAGGACTCTGCAGAGCAGTTTCCAGAAGCATACAACAGAAATGACATTGTAGCAATGTCCCTGAACAGGCCTGTGTCTTGGCATATGCTGTTCTTCTTCTACTTAAGGTTGTGTATTCTCTTGTCCTGCCCCGCCTCCCCCCTNTAATGCCTGAATTTTCAGTCGTGGCTAGCACAACCTTGCATGTGTATTTCTGCACAGATGATGTGCTCTTCTGTGTGTGCTTTGACAAAAACAGGTAGAGTCCTACCACAACTTGGCCCCACTCAATGTTGTTTGGCTTTGGTGGGGCAGGTGTTCTCCACAGAAGTGCTCTCTCTCTTGATCCACTGCTGGAACCCCAGAGGTTCCTGCTGCAATTGTCTGGAGCATTTTATTTGCCTGAGAGTTGGGCCAGGCTGAGTTAATCTGGTAGCTGGGTCTTACAGGCTCTTGCAGTGCTGCTGTATTATAATTCCTTCTTGAGGCCTAACAGGAAAACAGGATTGTTTACACTTCTAACAGAGTACAACTCAATGCTGCCTGTCCATGCCAAATATAAACCTTTATTAGCAACACAAGCGCAAGGGGGATACAAATGTTGTACGACTGAAACTGTTCTATGCAAAACAAACTTTGCCGTACAGGTCAAATGATTTCCAAAGAGGGAAGGTCAAATTGATCCACTGTTGGACTGTTAATTGTTGAGAAGAAACAGGAAAGGGTTAATGGGGGAGACGTGACATTTTCGTAAGAACCATCTTTAAAAGAAAATGGGGCAAAAGCCGTGCAAATGTTGGGACAGGTCAACCTGTGCAACCTGGCCCTCTTCTCGTGTCGGACTGAGGATAACATTGCTGTGTGCTGTGCAAGCCCAGGCATGCTGCGTTGTGGAAAGCAGAGGTGAGAAGATACGGATGCTACAGATCATCCGTTCCCCAAAACTCTTCAGCTCTTAAATCCATTTGAGAGGAAAAATATTAATGTTTGAGGGTTTTCCCTGACAGTTTTATATTACTTACAGCACATAATAACTTGCAAATGCATTTTGCTCCTGTGCCCCTTGTGCACAAAGGAAAATGAAAACTGTCTACAGAAGAATTAATTGGAACTTCTGTACTGTTCCTTGGCCAGAAGATGATTTTCCTTCTTTTTTTCATGCCCTGAACTCCAAAGTGACAATTAATAGGCTGGCTACAGTCAGTACTTCCTGAAGTCAATGCTTCAGGCTACTTCCACTGGCAACAATTTTCTCTGAAGTATACATCTACTCAGAGAAGGAGCCACGTAAGCTCTTGTCTCTGGACTAATGGAGTTATGTTAATCTTTCATTGTAACTCATTGCCTGTTTGTCCTTGCCAGCCAACACAAGCCACAAAGTTGGAATTAGAAGTTGTTCCTTCCCATGCAGCAGAAAATGTTGTTTGCTGCGTCCTATTCATTAGCAGATTGGCATACCCACTGGTGCCAGGAATCTTTTCGACAGGGCAGGATTTGCAAGACACATTTGTATGTCTCAGTGCCAGCACACAGCAAGTAAGGAGTCCAACAGCATTCTCAGACACCGGGGGCATTTGCAGATAAATGATTCATGGCTTTGGTTGTGACGCTCGATTGGCAAGAAAATAAAGGGAAGGGGTTGTTTTATTTTCCTGAGACATAATAAACCCGCTGGCCATCCATGCTTCCATTTTTATGATCTCTTTGCTGAATACAGTTATTTCTGTAACCCTTCAGGTATATCCTGGCATTTGCCAGTGGAGTCTCTTGAAAGGAGGACTGACTGCAAACATGTAGGTGGCTCAGTGGTCTTCAGTTCCATAACTTGGCTAGTAGTGAAAGAAGGAGCAGGCCTCTGGGAATATGGATGGCTGGAGCTCCCATTCCATTCAAAACCAAGTGACCCCAAGCTCCTGGAAATGGTCTCTATTATGGCTTTGGCAGAGTGCACGTTCTCAGGTTTACCTCTTGCACATAGGCCTTGGAAGTGGCCTCGGAAGTCCATCTCCCCATCCCCACGCAGGTTCAGCCATATGTGTCTCGCACCTGCCATGTAACACTTGCTTCTCTGTTCCAAAGACTTGCTGTGACAGACACTTCCCTGCAGACTGTTTCACAACTGCTGGGTCCACTCTACTGGAAAGTAGCCCTAGTAGGAGTTTACTACTAAGGCAGTTCAGAGGGACACACACAGGATATGCCTTTGTCCTGCTCTGAGGTGGCAGTTTGTACTGAATTTCTACTTTCCATATGAAAGCATTAGCATTTTTTGATATCCAGTGGAAAAGACTTTTAGATAGGTCCTTCCTTCCCCTTGTCCCCTAAAAGCAATAGAGATGACTGGAATTGGGGGTAGGGAAGTGCGTCTGTTTAATAGGCTTTTCGAAAAGAACCTACAAGTGAGACAGTCTTCAGCTTTGCCAACCCGCTTAAAAATTACTTGCTGGGGTCTCTAACATAGGAAGACTTTTAAAAATTACCGTGTTTGTAGATGGGGTTAAGTTTGCTTCTTATAATCACATCTTTTAAAGCTAAGATTTCCATCTTTCACAATGGAAGCTGGGATTCCCACGTAATGATACAAAAATGCTGGTCTTTGGAAAAAACATCAGTTCAGGCAAGAATTCAGAATACATGTGTTAGGGACAGTAACAACATGTCATTTAATGCCAAGGAACTTTGGGAGATGGAAACCCGCCAGGAGTTCTGTTTGATGAGGAGGAAACCAGGTACTGATGCTGTAGGATTAGACTGTGGTTTAGGGAATGAGTTGAAGTGAGGTGTCAGCCATGGTGTTATGACCTGCAGTTCTCATTTAGTCATATAAATGTTTTTTTCTGTAAGCTCTGCATGCAACAAAGCTTGATGGGGAGGTTCCAGGATAACTGTTGGCAACAGCTTCCTCAATGTCTGGCTGGAAGAGACCTTTACTGTGTGGACCTGCATGTTCAACTGACATGGACAGGAGGAAGGTGAAAAGCGTGTCTTCTGCTCTGGAGCTGATTTCACAGCTGAAAAGAAGAGCTTTCACATGGTAATTTAGCGCTTGCTTGGAAACACCCTCTCTGTGACTGACAAGTGGCACAGTCTACATGAACAAAGAGGAAAGACTGGCAAGGTAGTGGCACAAAGTGAGAAGAGTATTAGCAACTAGAGTACAGGGGAGTGTTAAAAGGATTATCTAAGAAGGCAAGAATTCCTTTTGGAAGAAGCAAATTTGTCATTTACCAGTGTGGAAGAATGAATGATTTGCCTGGGGGAACGTAAGGAGCATGCAAAGAAGGATTCATTATGCAGAGAAGAGAGGGACAGATAGGGCTGGTGATTTTCACCTACTGCAGCACGTTAATTTACAGAGGAAACTGAACTATTGGTGATTTGAGAAATGAGGCATGTGAATCACAGAAAGGCTTCAGAAGGACTAGAGGACGTTCTGAAGGTGAGCAAAAGCAGAGTTATCCCAAGACTGACATGTAAGAACAGCACCTGGTGAATTCCAATAGCAGCTAGCATGCAACTATCTGCGGGGCTGTAAGTGACAGGCACTAGTCAAAATAGAATTGTCAACTCAAAGTTGTGCCAATTTTCTGTAGGATCCCATCCCACATCCTTTAAATCATTGAAAAGATTCCTGTTGGCTTCAGTCTGAGTTTGGGAAGACTCCTACTCACCTACACCCTCACCCTAGCCAGAGTCCAGCTCCAAAACAGACACCCACCACTCACACAGAAGTGGCCGGGACTGAAAGCTGTTGGTGGCCCTCCCCCTCCCTTGGCAGCCCCTTCACAGCCCTGCCGGCAGTTGGGCTCTGCACTTGCTCTACCACCTAACCTTCACCTACCCCTTCACCCTCACCAGAGCCCAGCTCCAAAATGCACACCCACCACCTAGGGCTCCCACACAAAAGTGGCCAGGACTGAAAGCTATTAGTGGCCCTCATCTTCCCTTGGCAGCCGCTTGTGGGCACCAGCAATGCCTGGCAAAAGCTGTCAGACACTCTGGAAGGCGGCAGAGACCTGCCTGGGCGGCAGCAAAGCCCAGCAAAAGCCCTGGCGTGCTCTGGAGGGAAGCAGGGCCTCTTGTGGACCTTGCAAAGCCTGGCAAAAGCCCCGGGGTGCTCTGGAAGGCAGCAGGGCCCCTTGCAGGCTTCTGCAAAGCCTGACTAAGGCTTTGGGACATGCTGGAGAGAAGCGGGGCCACTTGTGGGCACTGGCAAAAGCCGTCAGATACTCTGGAATCTTAGGGTTAGGGTAAGAGAGAGGGTTAGGGGTATGGGATAGGGTAAGGTTTAGGGTTAGGAGTTAGGGTTAGGGCCATTAGGGTTACAGTAAGCAGTTAGAGGGTTAGAGGTTAGGGTTAGGATTAGGGGGTTAGGGGTTAGGGATTAGAGTTAGCATTGGTTTTAGGATTAGGGTTAGGTTTTGGGGTTAGGGGGTTAGAGTTAGGGGCTTAGATTTAGCAGTTTACGTTTAGGGCTAGGGTTTTGGTTTTGGTTTAGGGGCTAGGGGTTAGGATTAGGGGTTAGAGTTCGGGGTTGTGGGTTAGGAGTTAGGCATAGGGTTAGTGTTAGGGTTAGGGGTTAGGGTTAGGGTTTAGTATTTGGAGTTAGAGTTAACATTAGGTTTAGAATTAGGGTTAGGTTTTGGCATTAGGTTTAGTGGGTTAGAGTAAGTGGGTTATAGTTAAGTGGTTAGATTTAAGGAGTTAGGGTTAGGGTTGGGGTTTAGGGTTTGGGGCCAGGGGTTAGGATTAGTGGTTATGGTCAGAGTTAGGGGTTAGGATTAACATTAACATTTAGTGTTAGGGTTAGGTTTCGTGGTTAGTTTTTATGTTAGGGGTTAGGTTTATAGGTTACATTGAGGGTTAGGGTTAGGGGTGAGAGATCTGATTAGGCGATAGGGTTAGGGTTAGATTTAAGGGTTTGAGATATGCTTATGGTTAGGGGGTTTGGGTTAGGATTAAGGTTTTGGGGTGAGGGTTAGGGGATTAGGTTTAGGGTTAGGTTTAAGGGGGTTAGTGGTAGGCTTAAGGGTTATGGTTAGGGGTTAGGGTTAGTGTTTACAGGTTAGGCTTAGGGGTAGGGTTAAATGTTTGTTTTAGGTTTGGGGTTAGGGTTAGCATTAGGGTTAGGGGGTTAGGGTTACAGATGGGGTTAGTGTTCGGGTTTAGGGCTAGGAGTTAGAGTTATCATTAGGTTTAGGATTTGGGATTAGCGTTATGGTTACAAGGTTAGAGTTTGGGGGTTAGGGCGTTAGATTTAGTTGGTTAGGTTTATGGTTAACTTTCAGGGTTGGGACTAGGGGTTAGGACTAGGGGTTAGGGTTAGGGTCAGGTTTAGTGGTTAGGGTTAGGTTTAGGGATACAGTTAGGGTTTGGGTTAAGGATTAGACTTTAGGGTTAGGGTTGGGGATTAGGGTTAGGTTTTGGGGTTAGGGTTTATATTTAGCTTTATGTTTAGGATTAGGTTTACAATTTGTTAGAGTTAGGGGGTTAGGGGGTTAGATTTAGGGGGTTATGTTTACGGTTATGGTTTAGGGTTAGGGGCTAGGGTTTAGGATTATGGGTTAGAGTCAGGGTTAGGGTTTGCATTAAGGTTTAGGATTAGGTTTAGTGTTGGGGATTTTTGGGGGGTTAAGTTTAGGGTTAGGATTTAGGGTTAGGGTTACTTTCAGGGGTTAGATTTAGGGTCAGGGTTAGTGTTAGGGTTTAAGGTTTGGGTTAGGACTAGAGTTAGCTTTAATGATTAGGGTTAGGGTTTAGGGTTCAGGGTTTTTTTTTAATAGATCATAAAAGTTAATGAATAATAAGAGATGTAACGGACATGGTATCTGCCAGCTTTAGCAGATTATTTGCTGTTGTTCCACGTGCCATTTTTAGAGGGCAATGACAGTTCGAAGCTAGGCGAGTTGCTGCACATAGGAACAGGTGTTTCATCTGTCTCAAACAAGATTTTTTCAGCAGAGTTGACCCAGGTACCATGTAGGTTCCAGCTGACACAGGATGGTTTAGTACAAATCTGAACTGTCATTAGAAACCCCTGGGTTTGAGAACCCAGTCAGACATGCAAGTGATACAAATCCAGGAGGAATTACTGGTACTTTGGAAGACAGGCTCATCAAGTAGACGTGGATCCTGACATAAATGAGAGAACTGTTGGTGGCATTCAGGAGATTCATGTAAAGCAGTTCATGCAGCCAGAAATAATCAGATGCACAAGTAGAAGAATGGCAGAGAAGCCAAGGAACAGATCAGAAGCTGCAAGATATGATGACTAACAATAAAAGTCACTAGCCTGATGCGGCTTGTAGGAGGAGCAGATGCCAGTCACACGACCTAATACCGGTAAGTGCATCACAAATCACATCAGCCAGGCTGTAACTCTGTTGTCCTTAGCATGTGTTAAACTACAGAATACACAGGAAAGAACTAACAGAAAAAAGCAAAAATGCATACACAAGTTCTTTGAGAAGAACAACAGAAACAATGAGAGGTTTGATAAAAAAGGAAGAGAGCCAGCGGTGTTTAATCCAGGAAGATAGGCAAAATGGGGATGTCATGACATTCTAAGGGTGGACAAAGGGACATTGTGCAGAGTTTGGATAGTGAATCAGTAGTCACGAGGCATGGGACAAGCCCTGATCTGGTGCATCTTTCCTAGAGATAGTAAAGAATAGACTATGTATTTATCATACAGCTATGCTCTGTTAAAAAAATTTAAAAAAAAATTTAAAACCCCAACAATTAAGTGACTTAATAATCACCCTGGTCATCCCAGATGAGTTCACAGTTCTCTGACCTGAGCTGATACTGCAAGGAAGTCTAGTTCTTGTTTCATGCAGGAGTAGCAAAGTTGATAGGCTGTGAGATGCTGGGATTTGAGGCTGATGATATATCTGTGTCCAATCACTAGATTGAAAGAAAGGAGCTGACAGAGCAGAAGACTCTGGGTGCTGTAATTCATCGCAGCATTTAAACTGAGTGGCAGGATCTCTGATGATGCAGCAGAGGTGATAAGAATGTAGCTCTAGCAGCTGGAGTGCAGAGAGGAGGGGCCTGGTCAGAAGAACAAGGTGTGCAAGTCTGGTTACTATGTACAACACCAAGAGATTATAAGCATTGCCATTCATATAATATAGCTTAGTGGCAAAGCCCAAGCCCATGTGAGCGTCCACTGTACTCTAGGCATCTATGCTCAGCATTTCTGCAAATGTTTCTTAGAATTAAGAACTATAAAATTGTTCTTGCTGCAAGGTTTCTCCAAGAAAATACTTCTCCTCTGAGCCAACAAAAAGTAATAAAATCCAGCTTCCCAGAGTACAGGTGAGGCGACTGGCCACAGAGCCCTTCCCACAAAGAAAGGGGAGCAGAGTCTGCTCACATCGAGGCAAAGAGAAGGGAAACATTCATGACAATATTTGGAGGCTTTTGGAGAAAGCGCTGTCCTCCTGTCCACAGAACAACTGGAGATTGTTCACAGAGGCTCTCTTGTCTCATGAAGAGAGAGTATTGTAAAAATAAGTCATTGAAAGGATAGAGTGAATTTAGTACAGAAGCAGAAATTGGAGTGACTAGGGACAGACAGAAAAACAGAACAAAATGCCCACTTGGCACATGGGGACAAGCAAGAGGGTCCACTGAAAGGAGGGACAGCTCTCGAGTTGAGGCACTCCCAGCAACAACAGCTTCCAGCACCCATTTGCCTTTTTCTCACTCCCCAGTGAATGCCTCAGCCTAGAACTCAGCAAGGTTAGGGGCATGTGAGCCTCACCCTCATCTCTCTCTCATGGCAGCAAGTCTGCTCAGCCCCAGACGTGGGGAATGCAGCCAGTCACTGACCAGGCTCTTCAGAGGCATGTAGAAAAGGCAGCTCTTGACTCAGTGCTTTAAATCTCAGGACTCCTTCCTCCAAGTCGATGCAACACTAAAGAAGGGAGAGCCAGTTACTTGCTGGACATTTCAGATAGCAAATCTCATGATGTCGATGACTGGGGAAAACCTGTATAACCATCAAACAACCCCACTTTGGGTTTGTAGAGACCTTACAGTTCCCCTCCCTGTTCCCCATGCTGCCTCCTTGCTCCTGTTCCCTTCAATGGATTCCTCTCCAAATCCTTTACAGGGCCATTCCCCGCCCTTCTTCCTATGACTCCCCCTCTGAGGTGATGTCCTCACATCACTCAGCCATTCAGCCCAATGCTCTTCCTGCTTTATGAGTCTGACATGTGGCTACAAATATTTGACAGGCAGGAGCAAGCTTGCTGCCGCCATATTCTGAGCCATGCAGGAGCCAGGCTCAGCAGACCACTAACCCCAACCTGAGCTGACAAAAGGAGAGGACTCTTTTCACCCATGTCCAGCTAGTGTTGGACACTGAATGTGATCATACAGATTCATTTGGCTCAAAGCAAGAGCAGAGCTTGTTCACATCTGCCTTCAAAAGGCAACACAGATACAACTCGTGACACAGTGTGCCTTGCCTTTTCTAGTGTCCTCTTTAGTTTTCTCTTCCTGTTTGCAACTTGTGTGGTCAGGAATACAAAGAATGGGAGATGTGATAGTATCCTATTGGGTGATTCTTTTCTTAAAACCTTTAAGAAGAACTTGAAAGGAATCAGTGACTCAGAGCATACTGCAGCCAGCCAGGCAGCTGTGCAACAAGCGTTGCAAGTGGCACCCTGGAAGACCTGGCTGTAAGTATTTCTGATGCTTCCAGCAACCAAACCTTGGAGAACTTGTTCAGAGGAGCCCTGCAGTAAGCGAGAAGCTGTTCCTTACCTTGAGAGAGAGCAGAGTCTGGAGACCAATGCAAAACTCCAGCATTTCATCATCTGAGAAGACAGAAGAGACTGATCAGGCTCAAGACTATATATACTGCCCCTCTAAAGAAAGTGTGTCTCTCCTGTAAGAGGATGTGGAATATGAGAGCGTCTGGTTCATAAAGTTATATGGTTGTGGTCTATTCAGTATAAAGTAAATAACAAATACCAAGGAAAGTGATGAATTAAACACACAAACATTAACAAGCAGGTGGTAACAGTGACAATAACAAAGACCAGCACTCTTCTGCCACTGACTGATGAGCCATTAAAGGAGCTACTTAGGCACAGCCCTGAAGAGGGTCAAAATGAACCTTGTAGCTGATCAGAGGAGGGAACCATGATTGTCATGAGTATTGTGAGATATTTGAGGGGTTTGTGGGGTTGTTTGAAACTTACTACGAGATATCAGAAGGGGCTTGTGGGATCATGTAAAACTTACTATAGGCTGTGTAGGGGAAGGGCCAAAGGCAGGAGAAGGCTAGCAGCAGGGTGGATCAGGGAAGAACAAGCATGGAAAAATGGAGAGGAGGGGGGATAAGGGGGGCAGTCACATGCGAGCAGGCTGTTGGTCAGTTCACTTGTCTGACTGAACCCTGCGCCTGATGGCCACAATCTATCCAATCTTCTTATTAAATAATTTTATTAAGTAATTTTTTTCTGTGTAATCTCTCTATCCTACATGTGACTGCTGCAAGTCTTAAGTGTCAGCAAGTGTAGAAGACGCCACGGGTTAAAGGGCAAATAGCTCTAGATGTCAGCAGCCAGAGGGACTGGCATGCAAGAGAGGTGCCAGTAAATGAAGGGACCACAGGCCATAGGGCTCATAGGTCTGTGTCAGCAACTGGAGAAGGGGATGTAGCTCACGTGTGCCAGCAACTAGAGAAACCAGTGTGCAAGAGAAGTCTGGGTGCCTATAACTGGGGAAGGGAGCACAGGCCATAGGGCTTATACACCTGGGTGCCAGCAACTGGAGGGACTGCAATGTGTGCTGCAAGGTCTAAGTTCCAGTAACTGGAGAATGACTATGAGTCACAGAGCTTGTAGGTCTAGGTGCCAGCAGCTGGAGACATCAGCATGCAAGAGAGCTCTGGGTACCAGGTCTGACCAGGGTCACAGGGGCTTTGAGTAGGAGGAAACCTGCATCTGGAAAGACTCAAGGTCTGGGTCAGTGGCTAGGTAAGGGGCCCAAGGTCCAGACATGGATATAAGACAGACCTAGAAGCTGCACTGTTATTTGAAGACTCTGTAAATATGAGTGTGCTTGTGAATCTAGAGGCTGAGGATGTATGAGCTTCTGCTAGTGAACTTCAAACCTGGTCAGCCAGAGAGGAGGACCAGGATGGGGCTATCTGTGCTGGTGTTTATGTGAGTGCTGGTAATCTGTGTGGCTGGCTTGTCTGTATTCTCTCTGTATGTGCCTCTGGAATATACGTTCAGCCTTGCTACTGTCCGAACCTGCCACTAAGAACATGCATCGGACTGGGCGAGAGCGACCTCCTGGGTCTTACAGTCATCCGTCTGGACTTCAGTGGCAGGGAAGGAGGAATCCCCAGGTCCTGGAGTCTGCAGGGTTCAGCAGCCACCAGTAACATCATTAACACTTCCCATGCCTCCTGGATGCCTGGTTGCCCTGTAACCAGTGGCTGTATTTTATAATTTATTTAGAAGCACATAAGCAAGAGCACTGTGCGCACAGGGAGATGTAAGGAACAGATGTAGCAATTCTACTCCTTCCGGGCAGCCATTTCTACATCCCAGCAAAGTGGATAGGTGCTACTGGGCTAAATTCACTTGTGCTGGTACTAATACAGTCTCCCCATGCAGGGCAAGAACAAGTAGAGGGGAAACCAGGGAAGAAGAGTGAGCTGGAGTGTGGAAGAGGAGGAAGCTCTTTCTAGATGACTAGGAAAGTGGGAAAAATGGACATGAAAAGAGGGAGCATGGGAGGCCTTGGAAAATGAATAGTAATCATCAGGGATGAGGAGACAGATAAAGGCAAGAGGGTAAAGCTGGAAGACTATTAGGGAGAAAGAACAGGGAAAAAAAAGACAACTAAGTTGTTTTCAGCATATGCACAGCCTGATGTAAATGTAGAACATGGAGCCTTTCTGCTGTTTTCTGGGCATGCTCCAGTGCCTGCTGACTTGACCTTGTCTCCTATGGCTCCTTTCAAAGGGTCCTGTCTCAGGACACCAAGGGAGTCTCAGCACTCTGGGGCTACCAGGTTCTTCCAGAGTGCTCCCTGCAGCAGAGGCAGATGAGTACACAGAGAAACAGTCTGGGAAATAAGCTGTACCCTCTGTCAGTTTCTCTGGTGACTTCCATCCAGCCAAAGACACGAGTGCCCATTCAATAGGAGAACATAGGGCACCAGAGGACTAATCAAGCAGTCTGGATAATTTTAAGAAAGGTCCATTTTAGAAGGAAATGAGAATTTTCCACATCCTGTGTTAAGACCCAAAAGCACCTCATTTCTCCCCACTTTGAATGTCTTCTGTCTTTTCTGTACTCTTCCTATGCCTTTTGCCTTTGGTTACATTGAGGGTATTCACAGAGCATAATGATCTTGGCCAGCAGTGGAGGTCACCACATCACCAACCTCCCACTGCATTATGCTTTTCCCAAAGATCCTTTTAAATGCCCTTGGCAGGGCAAGAGGGACACAGGAAAACTGGGGGAGAGGAGGGGCTGGCACTCTCACCTACAACCAGTGCTGAACACAGCACTGTCTCCTGGCCAAATTGCAACTCCATATGTTCTACTCGGCCAACAACGCTGGGGATGGGAAGAGAGAGGTCTCCACAGTCCATGGCAGACACTTCTTCCAGCCTGTGGGACACAAGAAGTGTTATTGCCTCAAGTGGAGGAAGAGGAGGAAAAACAGGACTTCTCACTGATGGCAGTACTTCTTGGTCTCATTGGGAACAGGCCCACAAGAGGAGGAATCTCTTTCATACAGCATGTCTGGAGGCAGATTCCACAAGCAAAACCATAAGGCATTGTCCATTTGGGTTCCTCACCACTGAGGCTAACCAAAGCTGAGGCTCTGCCCTGCAGTACACACAGAATGACACAGCTCTGCCTCCTAGTCTGGAATCTGCACACAACTTTGCCTGTGCTCCTGATGCCTTGCCTTGTAGCCCACCCTCTGCATCTTCTCCTAAACAGCCATGTGCACATGCAAAGATGCTAGTAATTATCATTGGGGCTGGGAAACAAAAGTGCCTACATTCTTGTCGTAGGTCTTCTTTTAGCCACCCCTCCTTTTCTACTGTGCAAAGACTTACCCCAGCTGGTTTAAACAGCTCTTGGAGATGAGATTTGGTATACACCCAGTGTTAACAGTCGCTTTCAATACCTGACCTTGGCACTAGAAAAAACAACAACAGATAATTACTGTGGGGTCAAAATTGGCACACCCACTGCTCCAACAGTGTGACAATCCCTTAGACCTTCCTTAGCAACACAGCCAAAGATGTGGTGTTTTAGCCAGTAGTCAGAAGGCAGGAGACTCATCCAAGACCATGGTGGTCTGCCCAGTGCTATGCAAACCTCTGCCAAAGGCTTCTTTTTGAATTTGTCTTCTTTAATTTGTATTAGATTGCCCAGACACTTATCTGTTATTAGTGACTTTAACTTAGCAGTATTCCAGTAAAAAGGTGCATAACTAGTGAATTTGTTCAGAAAACCCATGTGGACTTTATTAGCAGAGCAATAATTGATATGACAAAAGCTTCTAAAGGAATATAAGCATGTGCTCTGGCCTTTGTAGGTTTCCTCTCTCCATTTCTTCTGTTGTCACAGGGAACAATGTTCCAGGGCTAGACGTCTGTTCTCAGTTGAACAGCTTCCAGAGGGAGAAGTCTGTGGGAGAAGCAGGAGCACCCAGGACGAGCATCCCTGAGGAGATCTTAAATTTAAGGCAGTTCCCAAGATAACTGACACATCCAAGTGACTCTTGAATCCAAGAAACAACCTAATCAAGAGGTGTCTGTTTTGTGTGGGGCTTACATTAAGTTCCTAGACAGCTCTTTAAGGAAATATGACATGAACACTACAACTACAATATTCACAGCTGGTGTCATCTAGCAAAGGGAGAGACTGGATGCCCTGCACCCAAGTCACCTCTGCATAATCTTACTGGAACAATCCCCAGTGCCTTGCCCACTTCATTTCTTCACCCCATTGCACCTGAAAGGGAACAGGAGATTTCGTTGCCATCTGTTTTCTGTCCCCTCTGTACAGAGGTCCTTAATGGCAGGCCAGAGGTGCTGAAGTAACAGCACATCTCATATATGGTAGAGGTCTGAAAAAATAGGGTTGTCAAGGACATCAATAAGAGTTAGGTTCAGAAAAAAAAGGAGGAGCAGGACTTGGTAAAGGAACTGGAAAAGGTGGACTAAGTGCCATCTACAAAATATGGCTTGCACCTACCTATAGTGCCTAACCATACCAATTGTTGATGGCCTAGTTCTTCAAGGCTCTGGCTTGCACCAACACCCAAAAAAAACGCAACCACAAAGTTTCCCTCTTGGGAGGCTCATTTTCCTCCTGCTATCATTTGTATTTTTCCTGTGATTCCTTCTCTTCCATCCACTATGGCACTCAGTGCCATGAGCCACTCAGAAGCAGCAGCAGACCTCCCACAGCTCCTCTGCCCTTATGCTCATTCCTGATGAGCTTAAATGCTTTGAACACCTTAAGCAGATCAGCATGACCACCAGGGACTCAGTGCAGCACCAGTAGGGTCAAGGAAAAGGTCTCAATTTCCTGATTTCTTAACTGAATCTGTTTACGATTATAACATGGGTTAGTCATTACAGAGAGCTACATCCGGTATTTCCAAGATTTCATTTTCAAAAATGTGCTATTTGTGAGTTATTATAAAAAGAAAAGAAAGAACACCTCCTGTGAGAAATACTGGAATGCTGCAAACAGATACAATACCAATAGTAGCTTGAGTACTAACTGCATTCAAGGCAACCTCAGAGAGCGCAAGCTGGAAACTTCAGGTCTGTTTTGTCTTGGAGCTCTTCCTCTGGTCTAAACTGCATCTGTGGTACATCAGTGTAGAGAATTTCATCATTCTGAAATTTAGATACAGCATATTCCTAGAATGGCCATTTAGTTGAGAAATTCTCAAGAACTGCAAGACCACTGGAGCTAGAGATCTCAACCTATTTTGTTTTACAGAGTTACCAAGAATCATGTAAGACTCATATATGTATATATGATGTATATTTAAATAACATCAGTGGTTTTAGAAGGATGAGCATTTACCATGTGTGGCCTCATCTAGGAACAAGGTGATCAGTGCTCAAGCAGTATCTACACAGAAAATATGCACAGATGCATATTTTCCACAGCTCCTGATTTGGTTATTATACTTTTTCTTCTTTAGTGTAAAAAAGCATGTCTTATTCATAAAGAATTACGTCCAGTTAATTAACAGTCCCGTGTGACTGCAAACACTTGTGACTTCTTACGACACCCAAGTGAGGCATATAATGCTAAATACTTTAGGAAAGCCAAAGCCAAGACAGATTTCACAAACTTCTGGCTGCCAGCACTGTGCCTTCCCCATTACATCATGTGCTTCTCACAGTCTCAGCCACACTGGCATCTACATTCAATCCAAGGCTGCTCTTTGACACATGGTATGGAAATTGCCACAGAACTACAAAGTCACAGGTTGGGAGAACAAAAATAACCAACCTGATACCAGCTGGAAGACTCATGAAACAGAGTCAGAATACAGAGAAACCAGCCCCGTGAAGCTCTCTCTGCAGTTCTTTGCACATTCATACAGGAATATTCCCCCAGCTCCTTCACAAGTGAGCGGTCCCATTTCACTGCGGAGCAGCTTGAACTGGCATCCCATGGTAATACAGATCACACATGACGGAGCTGGTAGGAGATCCACCTGAGCTGCTGGCTGTTCCCAGAATGCACACCCATTCTCTTGCCCTTTGTTCATGCCTCCTGCTTCTTGGCACAAATCTCCTTTAAGCAAGTGGGGGAGCATGCTAGAGCCTCACAGAAGGGGAAGAGGTGCAAAGCACTCTATTTGCAAGCTCCTGACTTTGGCAATACTTCTGCTAGTTCAAGAAAAAACATTGCTGCCATGGCTCCAGGCTGCCGGGCATGTCAAGTTTAAACATTCAGGACTAGGAGTAGAGCCTGTCCGTAGAGGTCCCCAAGGCCAACTGGAGAGACCCTGCCTTACCTCATGACACCAGCTGTTTGTGGTAAAAGCCGGTATTACAAAGTCCAGGCTTCTAGAGAGAAAACAGTCTGGAAATTGACTGGACCCAGAGGACAGTCCCTTATCCCTGCCCGTGGCAGGGGGATTGGAACTAGATGATCATTAAGATCCATTCCAACCCAAACCATTCTATGATTCTATGCCTCCCCTTCTGCCTTTAGAGCTCTGTAGTGTCTGTACTGTCTGGTCCTCACTGACACATCAGCCCTGCCTGGAAGGATTGTGGCCAGACTAAGCAAGGCCACAAGGCAAGAGGCAAGATAAAGCACAAAGTGCAGATACATGCTAAGCATCTCCCTCCTCATCCTCTGTACTGTGCTTCATAGAAGAGGCTTCTCTGTGCCTTCTTGCTACCTAAGCGGGTATATTAAACATGAGTGTCAGGTCAGGTATGCTACCACATCTGCCCAGACTGCAACTTGCCAACTGTCCCGTTGAATCAGCTCTTCCTCATTAACAGACATGGATTCTACTGGGAAAGAGTTAACCATCCCTGTGGCTCACAGAGGCCAGCCATTCATTGCCCAGCTACAGAAAAGGCATTGTACCAGCTCTTCAGAAACAGAAGACCTGGAGTATGGATAGCAAGCGCTAAGGAATAACTTTGGGAGCAGGCAGACCTGAGACGCATGAGCTGTGAGCATTGTTGTGATAATAAACCTAAACTGTATCGCTAGGCAGATTCCTGAGTTTCATTTCAGAGCAGGCTGGGAAGGTTGCAAGTTAGAAACTTGCTAGGATATAACAGGACAGTGATTACTCTGTAGAAAACAACATTTCATCTCATCCAGTGGTAAACAACCCTGCACAGTTATCAGCTCCAGCAGCCTCACAACAGCTATCCACCTTCCAATTATACTACTAGCTATTTGCCCAGAGAACTCACCTGGAGGCTGCGGAGGGTCCTTGGTCCATCATACCACAAATACAATGCAGATTAGGTAAGGAGTACACAGGCAGCTGATGAGCACTGCAAGCTTTCTTGGATTAACAGGACTTTTCATCACATTACCCATTCTCATCTCTGCCTCAGAATTTTCAGTCAATACCAGTCACCATTAGTCTTTATCTAAAGGTCAATTATGAGTATTTCCAAGAAGGAGAAAGAGGGGAGGGGAATCAGCAAGGGTCACCATTTACAAAACGAGCTTTGTTTTCTGAAATAATGTCAGTTCCAAAGTCAAGAAGCTGCTTTAACCAACCAAGGTTGATTAATCCCAGGTTGCTTTGGCACAGAGGAAACGCAGCCTTGGACAGCAGTGGAATCTTTCAGCATCTATTTCCAAGTCAACAAGAGACAAGACCCACCACAAAACATAACAGCGTGATTTCACAATGCAGGTGCCAGCCGTGGCAAGCTTTCCAAAGTGCTTTGCAAAAACTGCCACAAAAAGGGGCAATTCTGCTAAAGTACCATGTGAGCAACCCACCTAAGTAAACAGGAGGGTGAGTGACTCTGCAGTACAACTATTACTGTCTGTGATCTCTGAAACTTAAAAAGACCTTAGGCACAGGGCAACTATAACTTGTTAGAGTGAAAACACTTACTTACTGCCTGAATTTCCCTGTGCCGCTGAAGTCTACATATATTCAGCTTTATTTCCTGGTCAAGTTCAGTTACTAGTCAGGTGATGCGTTTGTTACCACTTTGAAATTTTCAGCATACTTGCCTGAGTGTAAATGGAAGATTTATGCTGGTAGATGATCTTTTCTCGGGAGCTGCTGTCAGAGAGAAGAGACTTCACTGGGGTTGTGTTCCATTTCTAATAAAAACTACATCATAGTCAAGAAGTTCTCCAAAAGGTACTAGCTCACCTCTCTGGTTAAAATGAACTGGCAGCCTGAGGGCTATTTCCTGCCATAGATCTGTTACTTACAGGTGAGGCTTTTTGAAGTTCACAAATGTGAACATGAAGAGCAGTAAGACTAAAAAGAAGGGGAGGAGAGCTTCCCTTCCTTCAGTGTAAGAAGATTACGTGTGACTAACAGTGACTGGCTCTTAAGAAGGGCAGAAAAAGAGAGAAATGGCTGTGCAGAAGGTATGGAGTTGAGGGAGACTTAAGTGCAGCATTAGACATATTTCCTTGACTGTGATGTTCATTAACCTTCCTCCATGAAGGAAAATGTAATGTGCATGACAGCTGGGGTACAGTCCATTAGAAACACAAAAGGGGAACGAGTAGTGGACTCTGACACTGAGTTAGCTACTGCCCCTGGGATATGATACCTATGCATGCCTGTCCTTGTTTGATGTACATGCCTGGAAAAAAACACCCTTTATCATTAAGTTTCCTCTTACAGAACAATACAGAGCAGTGATTAAAGAAAAAGAAACACCTTCATTTGCTCAAAAAAAGACTCCAGCTATTTGGAGAAATTACATTGAGAGACATTCAACCTACTAGTCTCTTTTCCCAAGTATACTTATGTTAACCTAGCTGCATCAGTCTAAACCCCAGGATAAACAATGCCTAACTGCAACAGTAAAGGCTGGAAAACAAACCAGACAGTGGCTTTGCGTGGTCCTGAGACACCTGATCTGAACATGTCAGACACTTGCTACCAGGCTGTGTTCATATGATAATAGATTGTGCCAACTGAATTTTCAAAGGTGTACATGTTTTTCCTGGAAGTGTATACTTTACACTCTAACATGTGAGATGTTCTTTAGGACAGGTAACTGAAATAAACACAGCTTTAAAATGGATTTTGTATACCAGATCTATATCTTGGTGAGTCTCATATCTGCGTATTACTGAACAGCTCTAACCATGCAGCTCTCTTTCATGGGGCACAGCTTTTGGATGTGCTTTCTTACCTACAGGGGCCAGGGAGGAGTGTGTTCTGCTGTATAGGAGGATATAAGAAGAAAAGGGAGCTAAAAATACTGCTTCCATCAAGAAATGCAAGAGTGCTAATTCAGAGCACAGTTAGCCACTTTCTTAGGAGGTCCTTTGACACCTGAGAGAATCAGACCAGACTAGATCTGGTAAGTGTAAATCAACTAGGGGCACCTGTCCTAAAGTGATAAGGAGACATTCCTTGCTTCTGTATGCTGTAATGAAATATCTCATATCATGGGAGAGCTGGCCTCCAAAGGAAGGAGATGTGATTAAGGTAATTTTTCTTCAAATATGGACAACTAGAATGCACGTGGCAGAAAGGCTTTCCTCTGTCTGTTGGAAGAACTGAATCCAAACTCTAGGAGAGGCCATGCAGGAAATCTGCTCTCTCTGGCTGCAGCTGGCTTTGCAATTAATAACTTAGCATGGCCTTCGGGAGTGGGGCAGCTGGAACTCACCGAGCATTTGCCATCACTGTGAAATCAGCAGCACCGTGTTGTTGCCTTACCTGGCACTGTATTAGGAGGGGTGAAGTCTCTTTTCTCCTGTCCTCTCCCTTTTCCATCTTTTCATCCTGGTCTTTTGCCAGCGGAGATTGAACCCATGCAGACTGAACCCTGGTCTCGCCCCGCAGCTTGTTCAGATTGCCTTCCAAGAGGCGCCGCTGGACCACACTATGTGGCTGCTGTCTCCATCACAAAGAAAGAGAAATCCCAGCTAAGTATGGCGCTAAGGACAAGGGCATTTGCTAGCCCAGGGAAGCAGATTGCAAATGCTTGACCTAACTGATCATCCTGATGAAAGGCAGGCTTATCCCAAAAAAACTTTCTTGAAATCTCCAGTTTTTTTCTGTAGCCGCTAAGGAGATGTTAAAGCATTGGGCTGTCTGTGACAGGCAGGTCTCTGGGATGCAATTCTTGGAGGAGAAGAACATGCCTGATGCATGCTCTCCCCACACATATCTCTCTGTTCCTTCAGCTAAACATGCACTCGGCAATCTCATACCTGTTCAGGTACTGCAATACACTACCTGGTGGGTGTGTGCTGACATCCAACCAGGTACATTCACACCTTCTAATGTGGGAGGGGATGGGGGATGCAGCCTCTGTGTGATGTACGTGTGGGTAAGAAGGCAGGACTCCAGAAATTTTAGGTGTACAAGCAATTATTTTTAGTGAAGCTGGAGGCTTTCCCTGCATGGGAAACTAAAACTAGCTTCTAATGTTCTTTGGAGTCTGTCTCTGCTCCCCTCCATCAGAAGTGATACTATTTTGACTCCTTTCCTAGTTGGGGGAGCATCTATGAAGCCCTATGTTGTTCACAGCTAGAAGGGAGTGCCATCAGCCCGACCAACAGCTGAAGGAACTTTATTCCTATCTATCTCATGTATCTTGTCCATATCTCACGTATCTCATATTCCTATCTCATTCCTATCTATCTCCTTTCTTCTGGGCGGAAGAAGGGGAGGTGCATCAAAAGGGAAGAAAAATTGTGAAAACCTTCTTGTCCCACCATTGCATACACACACAGGAAAGTGTTGCTTTGGAAAGAAAGCTTCCTTTGTCATCAGCTTGATGCTCTAGTTTTTGCCCAATGTTGGTCCAGTGCCTCCAGTCCCTGCACAGCTACTGAATCAACAATGGGCAGCATCAATGAAGTAGGCCTGTTGGAGGTAGCTTTGTCCTTTCTCCATGTACTGGGCCCCATTGCCCTTCTCCAGCAGAGCAGCTGCTCAGAGCTGACAATAGTGTTCTCAGTAACAACTGCCTATGTGAAGAAAAGCAATGAATCTAAAGGGGCTAATGTGCTACAGCATAAGCTGTTGCTTTTATCTTTCTAAAAAAAAATTTAAAAAAATCAACTTTCAGATGGTGCAGCAGTTTGATGCAGGATCTTAGCAACGTGCAGGCCAAACATCTGCATTAGACCAGACCTGCCAATGAGTTGGGCTGTATTAACGCTACAGGGTGCATGTGCTTCAGACTAGTTTTATGCTCGGTCAGAGGGCTGAGGCTGGGGAAGTGTGTAAATTGCAACACTGACTTGTCAGTTTTGCCCAATGATTGGAGCGGGAGAGCTGCTGCTGGCTCTTTGGTTGCACTCAGCATTGCTCTTTGCAAGGTGCCGAGTCCCTTGTACCTCTGTTTCCCTGTCACTCAAGGGGCGAGTCAGATCATTCACATGCTGCATGAGAGATGCTGCAGTAGCTGAAAAAGTGAGGTAAAAATATCCCTCTGTTCCTGATCTTTTCCCAGCCTACTGTGCCGGCCCACAGCACAGCTGGCCGTTGTACTTCACTCCCTAAATACTCCGAGCACAGTGCCAGTTTGGCTGCCAGCTAATATCTGGGCCATGGGAAAAGGGCAGGGAACTGACAGCAGGTCTTCAAATTCCCATCCTCCCTCCTCCTTCCTCTCACAATGTGGCAAGCAAAGGGCCTTTCCCTCTCCCTGCAACCTTTCCCACAGAAAGAGCAGGCCCTTTGCAGCTGCCACCTCTGTCTCCTTCTTGTCACTCAGGCTTGGAAGAGGCCAAGCACTGACGGGGAGTAGCTGAGCTTTGGGGCTGTGGAGGCATCTGATTCAAGAGCAGACTCCTGGGGCCTGCCCTGTCTTCTGTCTCACCAGTGAGATGGAGGAGTGGACAGTGTTGTCTCTCTTGGGCTGGTAAGAAACAATGAGATGAAGGGGATGGTGAGGGAGGACCTGAAAGGAGTTGTGGCCAGCAGCTGGAAGGGAGGCCCTCTCAGGACTCTTAGAAGGGCCAGGGCGGGTTCCCAGTTCAACTCATAAGGTTCAGGCTCTCCAATGTGAAATCTCAAGGGCTTGCTATGATTAGTGAGGTGGTATGAGCTGGGGATCTTGATTTTTGGGAGGGGAGAAGCCAGATCTTCAGACATTCTTGGTACTTTCAGAATATTTTAGCTCATGCAGCTACTTTTATTTTTTTTTGCCATTTAAAAAAAAAAGTCTTATGCTCGTAGTTGTTATCCAACTCAGGACATTCTATGATTCTATGATTCTATAAAGCTGGAAATGTGAGGTCTCCACTGAAATGTATAATTACTCATTATTGGAGATGTGATGGGTGCATCAAATCTCAGACACTGCTGGATGTATTGCATAAGCTGAATGCACACCCAGAATACACAGAAAAGAGTGGCAAAAAGTAACAGCCTGACTTTGACTGTATAAGAAAACGTAGTTTTTTTAAATTACGTGGAGCTTTGCTCTAGGACATGCCACAGCTGGAGTCTCTGGCACTGTCAGTGGAGACATGTTTCGGGGAATTAATTAAACTCTCCTCCCAGTGTAAGTGCTGTAGGACTCTGGGGTGTTTTGCACTCTCTCCAAGATCAACCTTTCTAGCATTTCCTGCTGCTGCTTTGTTTTCAGCCCTGCATTCCTGTCCTCCAGGAGGGAGCCAGATCAATTTAGGAAACATAGATGGAGTTTTGCATGGGGCTGGAGGAGTGCCTGAAAGCATATTTTGGACTCTAATTTGCAGCTCTCAAGACATCACAGTGATATCACAGTGGCCCATCGAGTTGCAGGGACTGCTGGATTGCTCTTGGAAATCTAAGGCCTGGTTCTTCTCTTGCTCCAAGGTAAACCAGAAACGGAGGTACCGCAGCTACCGCATTGACCCCAGGGATGGCACTACGTGTGTGAACTTGGCACAGGTGCCACACTTTATTTTGTGCCTTCTAATACCAGTGCAAAATTTCCATGGCAGAAAAGATGTTATGCTTTATTTACCGCTCCCTAACTCCATGTTAAAAATGTTTCAGCCGTTCTGTTACAGACCAAACATGAACTATGCAGTGGTTTTGAGTGACCGCCATCTGCATACGAGGAAGTCTCCTGCCTAGAATGGTTAATTTGACCGGGAGAGCTGCTCGTGGCAAGCGATTCAGACAAAGCGTGTCTCACTAGAGCAAGCATTTGGAGCTTCAGGGTGCCAGCCTCTGGAGGCCAAGACTGCCACCCGTACTGTGCAGGACCCTCACGGAGGCTTCTGGCTGGCACTGCAGTTGTGTTTGGGGGGCATGGTGTGACAGGAGTCAATTCCAAAGCAAAGCAGGTAGACATGTTTCTCTCTGCCTTTGTGGCTGGGCTCAGCAAACACATACTAAAAGAATCAAAAGTGGCTCCTCCCTGTTCCCTGCCAAAAGCTGTACAAGGAAGAGCCCAGGGGTACGTCTGGCTATCCTCTCCTGAGGAGATGTTTCAGCTGCAATGCTGCAGGGTGCGAAGGGCCAGTGCTAGCCTGCCCGTCCTGCCAGCCTGAATGGGGCCCTCCAGCCTCCGGTGTGGCCAGACCTCCTTCCCCACGGGGAGGAGGGGCCCTGTTCCTCACTAACACAACACTTACGTGCCTCCCCTCTTGTACTTCAGACAGCGACTGTGTTCAGGGCCATAGGGATGCTCAAGACTAGTCCCTGCTGAAAGCTGTGTGTGCAGCTGTGAAGGACTGGCAGAGCATGAGGCGGCAGCTCAGGGTGACTCTGAGGAACTACCCTTGACCCTGCTGAGCCAGGGACTCTCAGCAGCAGCCGAGGCGGTTGCGGGGAGGGTGGTGGGAGCAGGAGGGTGCGCCGGCTCGGGAACGTGGCTGCACCCGAAGGTTTCAGCAAAGCGGGTAGCTTCCATTCGGGCCCAGTACCTGGGACCCTGCCTGTCCCGCACACATGTGCCCCTGTCTGCAGCAGCGCCTTGCTGCCGGCAGCCGTGGGGCCTGCCGCACGAGCCAGGAAACGACCGGAGGAGGTATACACGCATGAGCATCCGTGGTGTTGCTGCGATGGTCTAAGGATACGGAAGGAAACAGGGGCTGCAGGGAGGGGCAAGATCTTTTATGACACCCACTGGCACGGCTAGAATAAGTGGTTATGCCCACATCACTGGCCAGACCCAGGCCCTCTTTTGGGAAAATGGTTTAGACCTCTGCATCCTTGAGCAGTTGAACTCCACAGCAGAAGGGAGAAGTTAGACAGCAGAACTGCCAGAGCAAGGGGGAGATGCATGCAGTTAAGCCAGCAAGAGATCCCATGGGAAACTGCTCCCTGCCTTGGGGAAGTCCCTCCAGACCACAAACTGCCCAGGCTCCTGGAACAGGTCCCCTCCCTCATGTCTCCTGCTCCACGTCTCCACAAGGAGACGACCACAGGCCTCACTCCCGTGCACAACCCAAAGGTGTTATCCACAGGTGCTGGCCACTGCAGCTGCCTGCACGCCTGGCTAGTGGTCCTGCCCTGTCCTTGCCCCTCCAGAAATCCAAAGAGAGAGAATAATGCAAAAAGGTGACAAGGTCAAACATAAGCCTCTTGGAATTTAATGAACTGTGCTTCCCTCCCTGCTGAGTCCAGGAAGGAGTCTGCTTTTGAGCTGGATCATGCAGGGATACATGGGGGCTTTCAGAGACATCCCACATGGAAACATGCATGTCAGATGAACATATTTATGTACTGGGTGAGTGGAAAGTTGGATCCTGGGGAGTCCTTCCAGCCCATATCTGCCTGCCTCTGCGAGGAGTTTGGTCCCTATGGGGATGCATGGGAAGATGGGTGCAAAAAATGGACAATTCATTCTTTCCCCTCACCCTGACCTGCTCCTAGACGATGCTGACAGGAAGTTTCATCTTTGCTGAACCCATGACCCTTTCACAAAGCCTGGCAGCAGTTCCCAACTGGGATGAAGGCTATTAGGAGGACCCCTCCCAAATGGGGTCCCACTAGACTCACCAGATCCTTGGAGGTGCCAAGCCTTGTCAAGCCATCCAGGGGCAGCAGGTCAGCAGAGTCCTTGTGCACAAACTGGGTGGCCTGTTTAAGGCGCCTCTTCTGTTGCAGAATAGCTTTGTTCCTCAGCTCCACCTCACACTCCTGTCGCTCCAGGTCAGGAGTACCCTCACTCTGCTTTTCGTCCCAGTCTCCTTGCTGCAGTGGCAGGGGGCAGCTCTTCCTTGTGCTCATGGTGAAGATTCAGACAGAACAGGTCCTTCTTGGTATGCTGGGGTGTTCCCTGCACTTGTCTCCTGGTGTTTGCCCTCTTGAGGCTGACTCAGTCTCCGAGCTCCTTTCCCTTCCCCACAGCTCTCCTTCTCTCCCTTTCTCTGCCTTTCTTCCTGCTATCTTAGTTATAACTCACCCATCTCTGAAGTGTCTCTGTGCCTTTTTCTCCTTCTGTCCTCTCCACTCCCCCGGTGTCCCTCTGCTCCCCACCTCTCCCTCTCCCTCTCCCTCTCCCTCTCCCTCTCCTTCTCTTCTCCTGCCCTGCCTGCAGCTCTGCCTCCTCCAGTTGGTGGGTCCCTGTTGTAACAGAAAAAGCCCCACGTCAGAAACCAATTTCCATAAATTACAGCAGAGCCGGCAAGATGCTCTGGCTGGAAAAATCCAGCAGCAGAAGGATGGCCCCGCTGTTGGGGGCTGGACTTACCTCCCTCGGGCTGCGTGTGCGCACGCGCGCCTGTGTGAGTGTGTGTGTGTACTCTGCCTGTTCCCCTCGATATGCTGAAGAGACAGTAAATCTCTCGGTGGGAGGCTGTGCAGTTCAGTGTCTCTGCTGGGGGGGCTTTGACGCATCTCGGTGAATCTGTAAATACTGGCAACAACATGGTTCAGTCTAGGACATGATGCAGTGCCTTGGTAAATGGGAGAGAGCATCTGCCTCAAGGCTCCTGGCAGGCATGCCCAGTCTCATTTCTGCAGAGAATGTCATGCATTTGGAAAAGGCTGCACTGAAGGATTTTACTGTGTAGCTCGAACAAAATGCTGAAGGCCTGGTTTCTGCTTCCAGCCATGGCAAATGTATTAGGCCTGACTCTGCCCTCATTTTCACCCCTTTCCATCTAGAGCCAAAGTTGCAGAAGCCTAAAATCACTGGCTTGTCAGTACCAGTGGACTTGACTCCCTGTTTACACTAAGAGTATGCTGACTTTGCTACAGTGTGGGATGGGTGGACCAGGGCAGACATCCCTCCTCTCAGGGGAGAGAGGACATGGCAGAGCTCACTTTTTCAACTTTCTGCCTCCACATTGTCCTGCTTGAAACTGTAAGTTTCAACTTGAACTGAAGCTGCTTTATTTTGATCCCTTTTCACTGGCGAATGCACTGCCCCAGTGAGCACCAGTTCTGACATCATGTACAGAGGAGGAAACTGAGTTTTACTCAGCTATGAAGCTGAGGACAGCATTACCTCTCCATGAATGCCAGCGGGGGGTGAAACAGCTTTCATGTACAACATAGAAGGAATAACAGCAACGGACTATGAAAGTTACAGCAAAAGGAGGCCTTCTGTTGCTCCCTTTCTTTTTTTCCAGCTTAGTAGAATGTAACATTCCAACATTACTGATACCAATTATTTCTATGTTCTAGATTCTATATAAAAATGTAACACTGAGTTTGCAATGTTAGGAAGTAAATCCAGTGGTCCCTGTACAAAGATGAGTCTAGTCGGCCACTGTGAGACCTCCACATGATTGCAGAAACTACAAAATGTTGGCCTCAGTGCAAAGCAAACCCTGTTTACTTTTACTTTTACTCCCTGCTAATCATCACAGTGTTAGCATTTCTCTTGGGATCTTTGGTCCTCAAATATTAGAAGGGAGGCTGGTCATTTTTAGAGTCATTCTAAAATTTGAAGAGGTTAACCTTTTTGTTCCCAGTATGCTAACTGCTTTACACAAGGCATCATGGTTCCCACTATACCAGCTTGCAGAACCAGTTTGGCAGGAATGGGAGTAGAAATATATTCTAACAGCTGCTTTACACTACAAGGCCAAACTCCAACATCATAATGCAGGCAGAGTCCCATCAAGACTCAAGAACAGCTCAGCAGAGCTGTTTTCAACTGTTCTTGTCGCTCTGCAAGCTGAATTAAGAAGAGAGTTTAAATAATGGATATTCCCAGGGAAGCTGTGTTCCCACGGTCTTGTTTTCTTGCCTCTAGGTTGTCATGATTCCTGATTTACACACATCTTTGACCTCTTGTGGCCTCACTGAGCATCCTCTGAGTCTTGTTATCAAGTCCTTAAACCATCCTCATAAACCAGTACTGAATTGTGCACCTCTACTCTCACACAGGCCCTGTTTCCCCTCCTGCAGACTGTGAATACATCGGCAGGCCAGCCTTGACCAGGCAGCTCTGTTTCTGCTGGCAGCAATGGCAGTGCCAATTTTCTTAAAGCCTCAGAACAGACCTTAAAACTATAAAGTAGAACAGAACATCTTGGGACCAGATCCCCTACAGTCCCTGCCTTGAAACCTATGGGCAGAGTTATACAATTTCTGATGAGATCATCTCCCACCTTGGATGTGCATGTGGGCATGAAGAGGAGAGAGCTCTCAAAGTTCCTAGTCCCAGTTTCTCCTTGCAGCTGGCCACCCTTTATTTATTGTTCTTGCCCTGCACTTTGGTAAAGCCCAATCAAAAATGGTTTGCCTTGCAGCTATGCTGGAGCCATTGCTTGAGTAGTCTTGCTTTAGGGTCTGACCAGCTAATCCTGGCCCGTAACTCACAAAATATTTCTCTCCTAGTGCCTCAAAGGGGAGAATTCTTCAAATCTTATTTAAAGCTTTCTCCCCTCCTTCATCCCTTCTGCTCCAAAGAGCAGGTCACTTAACTCTTTATATCCTGTGATGTGCTAGTTCCCAGATCTGGCAAAACCCCCTAGCATTTTGATGGAGGTGGAGTCAGCTAAGATATTATCTTCTCCCTTCAGAGCCATGCTGGGTTCTAGGTCACTGGTTTTTTCTATTCAGCTATTACTTTTTCAATCCTGTTCTTCTTAAACAGAGTCCATGTACTAAGTAGGTTAGGTGCTTTCAGATTTTTGCAGAATGGACACTCTTAAAGGTCTTCTAATGGAGAGCCAGACCACAGTGCAGCAAATTTAAGTTTATTCTCTGTAGCTATGCCTTTCCCAGTCATCTTTTGTAGGCCCTGGAAAATAGTGTATGACTCACCAACAGCCTGTGTTAGAAAAATAAAACTGATTTAGATAAAAACATCCATGCACAATCCCATACACACTGAGAAATTATTTTCCTTCTTTGATCCAGTCACATACAGTAATCATAACCCATGATACCTCACTATTCTCCACCCTTCATACAGAAATTCTTGCAGGATGTATAACAGTGCTATTCAGACAACGGAAGAACCACTCCACCTCCACAGAAGATAAAAGCCCTTCTCCCTGCTCCTGCTAGCAGCTTGGTCTTCTAGCTCAAGCAGTTACAGGTCAGTGAGAGCTCTGGGGCAAAAGATTCCAGCTTCTAACCACAAAGCCAAAGCACTGTATCTGTGTTCGTGGCTGTTGATCCCCGGTGTAGACCCCCTCCATGTCTGAGAAATGCCGAAGAAATCAGAACTAGTGCCCATATTTCTGAGGAAAGGCACTGAAAAGCAGCATTTTCCAGTAGCCAGTTTGCCCAGCCAAGAAACAGGAGAGGGTCAATATTCCAGCCAGCTATTCCTTTGTCGAAGAAATTCATGAACAGTACCTGAAGTAGTGAAGGGGAGGAATGGACTCCTTTGCTGAAAGAAGTAACTCCCAGATTAAAGAACATGAGACAAAGTAAAGGTTTTACCTCCCTCTGCCAGGAGCATTAGGGAGTATCCCAGCTGTTTGAGGAGCTGCTCTGTTGAAGGCTTTCACTGGTTTGAATTTAAGTTCACAAGCTGAGGTTCTTTCACCCCATATTTTCCTTGTATCTCACTTCTGGGAAGCTTTACCTAACCTAATCATTTCTCTTTGAAATATTCTCCTACTACTTTTGCGACTTCTAATACTTGTTCCCTTCTCAGAGAATTCTCTTCAGCTTTGAATTTTTCTCTCTTTTAAGAATTTGGAAACTATTATTCTGTCTTCTTGCAAGGCACTGAGCTCATCCCTTGTAAAACAGTCAAACCCAAGTCCTGAGAACAGTGTTTCACATCTCTCGTGCTTTTCTGCAGTACCTGATCATTTTCCTCCAGCCTTAAGCCTGAGGACTGTTGAATCTGTGACTATGATGGTCCTTATCCAACCTTCTCCAGTTCTTTATTCTCTCAAATGGCCTCAAGTTGTGCCAGGGGAGGTTTAAATTGCATATTAGGAAAAATTTCTTCACTGAAAGGGTTATCAAGCATTGGAACAGGCTGCACAGGGAAGTGGTTGGGTCACCAGTCCTGGAAGTATTTAAAAGACATGTGGACGTGGAGCTTAGGGACATGGTTTAGGTTTTAGGTTTACCGTTGGACTTGGTGGTCTTAAAGGTCTTTTCCAACCTAAATGATTCTATGATTCTATGATTCTGTGTTTTCTGAACCCTGTCTCCATTTGGCTCTTTGAGTCACCTTCTTCTCATCAAGGTCTTCCTTCCTATCATCCACTCCCTGAAGCCCAGTAGAAGTCCCTAGGACACAAGAGAGCTCATGTTCCCATGCTCAGCTGCTGGCAGTTGTGAAGAGCGAGTTCAGAAAGAAATCTCCGTACACTCCAGCAAGTCTGTGCTGAACCACACTCTGTACTGAACAAATCTTTTCTCAGGTTTTAGTTGCCAACTATGTCTCTGCTAACGATGTGAAATAGATTTTTTAAAGAGTGTTTATAACAGCCAAAAATTGGAAAATTTTCATTCAGCTCATAAAAAGGGATACATCAAAGCCAAGAAGGACACCCTGACAAACTCCCTCCACAGCAGGGAGGCCCTAGGTCTTTTCAACAAAAGGTTTGCTATAAAATGGTTTTTTTTAACCTGAGCAAAACATTCTTGTGCTGTCATTTATAGAAGCAATTGAGCTGAACTGAATTCCCTGTGTTCCCTTGCCCCTTCCCTCCCCAGTAGAACAAGAATAACTCTACCTGAGACTGATATGCAGTATGAATATTTTCTGCTCAAACAATTCAGGATTTTATGATGGAATCACCAGCACAGTAGTACTGCTAGTACAGAAGCAGCTTTGTGTACACAGTGCACATACAGTGACAGGAAGACAGAGGGATGTGTTATGACCCCAAGGATTTGATGGATGACAATGATGGTTTAACAATGTAATTTTATTTTAAATTATAAATACTGGGTTCCTTTGGTTTCTTAGCCTTTAGGCTGCATTCGTACATTGTATCACCCAGCTGTTCTTTGCATTCTTGATGGCTGGGCCTTGGCATGATCTGAATGACACCTAAGATTATCTCATGATCTCCTGAGTCCAGCAATCAAGAGTTTAATAAAAACAGCAAACAAATCAAAACTGAGATTCAGCTATGGGAAATGGCAAAACAGCTCTTATCATTGTGGTATGGAAGTCCCATGGGTATGCATAGCAGAGTGCAGACTGTCAAGCACTAATTAGCTACAGGGTGGAGGTCCTGAGATCAGACCGTTCTGTGGCATCGATATCATTATTTGCAAATACTTGGAAAAGCATATTGATGCTGAAAGCATCTTCAGTGACCCCAGAAGTTGCAAGTGATGTGCTTTATGGTGTCAGTTCTGCTGCATTCCTGACCTTTCTCCCCCTCCTATCATTGGATGCTAAATACATCAAACACTGTTAATTGTCCAAAATTTTAAGGCTACATTGTGATTTGAATTCATAAAGGAATGATAAGGGTCCAAGTTTCCTTTGAAGCAGAAAAAGAAAGTGATTAAGACGTGTAGAAAATGAGAGGAGGGGCTGAGAGGGAGTGGGTAAAGGCCTACAAAGAGCAAGCTTATGTGCACCAAAATCATCTAGCGGGAGGGGCAGGGGTTTGGAGGCTGGGGATCATCCTGGTCTGTGTCGCGGAGGTGCACAAAGTTGAATTAAGCAGATGATACAACCCCAAAAAAAATTTATTCCAACAAAAAGTGCTTTGATACTCCAACGAACATTAATTAATCACAGATTTAGAATGTCAGGTGAGAACTGTTACTACCCAGCCGACCTAAGAATTCTTGAGGGTTTTACCCAAAATGCACAATCACTCACCTAAGAAGATGAGGGCTCTCAACCTCAAGGAGTTACCTTAGGCGGCATCCTGACCCAAGGGGAGAGTCCCCGACTGCAGACCTGCTGCTCTGAGGAGGACCGGCTCAGTAGGTCCCTCGGCAGGGCTCCATTTATACCCCAGTCAAATCTGATCTGTGGTCATATCTGTTGCCTATTGACCGAGGGCTCCATCCGTCGGCCCAGCAAGGGTGTGAAAGTAAGGGCGCGAAAAGCAGCAGTGGCTGCTCTGCTTCAACAGTTGGAAAGCCCTGGTCTCTGTAAGGGTGGGTGCACCTGCCACAGTCTGCATGTAAAGACTTGAAGTTGTGGATGGAAATGTAGAGACACCTGCTCTCCTGGGAGACTATTTCTGGCAGAAACTCTGCAAACACGAAAGGCCTATTCAGAGGCCTGGCAGGTCTACTGATGGCCTGACATATGGAGCACCATGGTTTTTCCCAGCATCCGAGTCCTAACCTGTAACATGCCCCCTGTCAAGAGAGGGAGAAGTAAAGGAAAAGATAAACACTGCATATGGAGCAAAGACGAAATAAGGTGTGGTCATGGGCAACCTGAGAAAGAGAGAGAACTGAGAGTGTCTAAATGGAGAGACAGCAGTAGCACAGATTACATATGGACACTTCCAGTCTACAAGAAGTAGCCCTAAGAGGATGATGGACCTCTTGACAACAACTATTCATACTAAAGTTTCATGTACTCTTGACCTGACAATGACCAAAGCAATTCCTCCTCTAGTTACCTCTCTGTGTGTAACAACAGCTAAGCAGGCAAAACTTTAACTGCCCCAAATAAAAGCTTTTCTAAAGTGAAGCTTAAAGTGGAAAGTGCATGTTGATAATTCAGGACAGATTATACCCCTAAGTCAGCTGTTTCAGGGCTTAACAATATACATGCATTACCCAGAATAGAAATTGCAGTTGGAATTTCATTCCATTCCACAATCCAAAATAACTTTGTGCATAGACAAACATGTAATTTCAGAATTCAGAATAAAAAAAAATATAAGTAATCTAAACATGTCACTCCATGAGAAAACCATAGAGTTGAGATGGGAAGTTCTGACCTGTTGTTTAATGATATTATCCAAAACTTTGCCTTTATTAAAATTTACACAAAAATACATAAAATGTGAAAGAATACAGTACACCAAGAAAAGATACCATATTGGTAGTGAAAAAAAAAAAGTATTCTACAGAAAATGTCAGCAATATTAAGAGATTCCTCTGATGTCCAGTGAAGATGAGGGGTTTTTTGTCCTGTTGGAAAATTGGCCTATCCATATTCCAAACAGTCCTGCTCCTAATAAGCCGGTCTCTTGTTTGTAACTGCAGATGAGTATAACAAAACTTACTTTCTACAAGTTATATCACTAAATAAACATAAATAACGTGTTGGCAGCAGCCTCCTATCTGTCCATGAGAAGGTAATAGAGACCAACAGCAGGGAACATAAGCCATCCATGTCTGACTGTAGTTTAATAATAATTTGTGCCAACTGTTTTGCTTGACTGTCTTAAATAATGTCATTAAATGTTTCTGTTTTTAAATAGGGTACATCAAAAAAAAAGGAAGCAAACATGGAGGATAAATCTGATGATATATCTTCTACGCAAACAGTTTACCAGTGTGCTCTATATAATGACTTCCCACAGATTTTGAGGTGTGGAGTAGAATCTGCTTTGCATAATCTTTTTCCTGTATTGGGAAACTGTGTATCAGGGTATTTATCATCTTTATTTTTCCAGGAAAAGTTGTAACTGAAACTCAAGGACAAATGTGTCATTCGAACTGCATCAGCAGTTCAGATTCATGGCCTTTATGTTCTAAAACTCTGCTTGTATCAAAGCAAGAAACCAGTCTGAGATGACTAGTGAAACAGGACACTTTCATCTTAACCTCAGGCAGCTAATACTTTGTTATACTCTGAATATCTTTTTATCCAGTTGTAGCTCACCTCTGCTGGAAAAAGGGGAGGGGGGAGGGAGGCTATTTCTGTTCAGGAACAAGCTCACATTTTTCAAGCACGTCATTTTGGTCTCTGAATCCATAATACATTTTAAAGATGAAGTCAGGTATTTTACTAAAAAAGAAATTTCCACCTTTGTTTAGAGCTAGACTGCCCTCTGGTAGAAATGAAGGCCTGGCACCCTCACAAAAAGGTTGCTGGGTTTTAAAACAGGGTTTCTTTCTTCCATATGGGCAAGGGCTCGAGTTCTTCCTCCACCAGCAAAGTTGCAAAAGCAAAAAGGTGGCAATCATCTTTACTCACCTCGGGGGCATCCAGTCCTTTTCAGCTGACAAAATGGAGTAGGAGGAACCCCTCTCAACCAATGAAGAGGAATTACCTTCCCCTTTGCATTTGTCGCACTTCTTGCCAGGCATAGAGAAGAATTTTCAGATGAACGGAGCACCTGCAGCACTTGCTGGCTCCCTGTAGATTTGTGTGTCCCAGATCCTTTGAAAATTATATCTTAAATTAATGTTTTCTTTCATTGGCTAGAAGGTGTTAAACAGCCTGCTCTGTTATCAGAACTCAGGGACAGTCTTGGGATGCTCCTGCACATTACTCAGAGAAGACCTGGGGAGTGCTACACAAAGGGTGTGAAGAACTGTGCCCACCTGCTCTTGAGCTACAACAGGTTCATGAGAAGACAAGTATAGCTCTGCTTTTACTGAAGGAGGATGGACAGAGGCATTCACCATCTTACAAGATCACACCTCTACACTATAATCCAAATACTGAGCCTGCAGAGGGACAGGTGATACCTGCCTTCTGGCTTCTTTTCTCCCTCTGTATACATCTCCTCTGTCCTGAGCCTACTTCATTGCTCTGCTCTCAAACATACAACTCTTTAATTCTTTGCCCGGTTACAACTCCCTATGCTACACAGATCTCCTGTTTCCTGTGACTTGCTGACTTGACACTGCCCTGACACCCCTATCCCAAATGCCTGAAGTAAGATCTTTATTCACAAAGCCTTAAACACGTTCCCCATTCTTCCTTACAAAATACTTCTTTTTCCCTCCTGCTATTACTGTCGTGTGGCACCCAAGCCTCTTACAACCATAGATCTCTTTTGAGAGACACTCTTTTACAACACTTTCAAACTGCTTCATTGCTGTCACTTGCTGAGCAAGTGTGACTTGATATGTCCCATCTTATTCCCAAGCCAGACTAAAGCTTCAAGTGAGCACCCCAGATCAGCAGTAAGGATGGAGGTATGTGGTGGAGCTACTGCAGGGAAGACATCGGAATTCTTTCGGTTGGGGCTGGTCGCACCTCCGCCTGCTCACAAGCAGGAAAAGGGGGTAGATGGTCCAGTACAATTTCCAGAGAACTTTGCATTTCAAAATGTACAGTTACTCACTGAAAAGGGTTGCAGAGGGAGAGACTGGAAAAAACCATAGCTTTTTCCTATGGAAATGCTGCTGCTGTTGTAGTGTTGCCCAAGAGCTGTGGTATTTTAAAGCAGAGGCATAACAGGAGCATGTCTTTTCTGGGGGAGGTTATCAATACTCTTTATTCTTGGACGATGCTGCTGTGTAACCTGTCCTGTCTGTGCCAAGAGCTGGGGCGGGGGGACTGTTGTGGTTTAACCTGGCAGGTAGCTAAACACCACACAGCCGCTCACTCACCCCCCCACCCCCTAGTGAGATGGGGGAGAGAATCAGAAGGGCAAAAGTAAGAAAACTTGTGGGTTGAGATAAGAACAGTTTAATAACTAAAATAAAATACTACTACTACTACTAATAATAATAATAACAATAATATTGTAATGAAAAGGAAAACAAAACCCAGGTGACGCATCTGCTCACCACCTGCTGACCAATGCCCAGCCAGTCCCTGAGCAGCATCACTCCCCCCAGCCAGCTCCCCACCATTAATATACTGAGCATGACATCACATGGTATGGAATAGCCCTTTGGCCAGTTGGGGTCAGCTGTTTTAGCTGTGTCCCCTCCCCTTCCAGCTTCTTGTGCACCTGGCAGAGCATGGGAGGCTGGAAAAGTCCTGGACTAGTGTAAGCACTACTTAGCAACAACTAAAACATCAGTGTATTATCAACATTATTCTCATACTAAATCCAAAACACAGCACTATACCAGCTACTAGGAAGAAAATTACCTCTATCATCCCAGCCAAAACCAGGACAGGGACACACACTTTCTATCCCATGACACAATTACCTATATGATTCCACCTGTCTGAATCCCATGTATACAGTGCCCCAAATTCCCTAAACTTCAGTGTATGCTCTACTCCTATACAGGGTGCTGTTGCTGCGCCTTATTGCAGTGCCCTGTAGTGTTCTGGTCTGTATCTGGTGTGATCTCCTAGTATCTTTTCACCAGCTCCTGACAGAAGGCAACTGTTCTTCCTCGAAGTAAGTCTCAGTGCTGTCTTGTGATAATGGGGATGAGGACTGGGGCAAGACCAGGCCCGGCAGTCCTTCAGTGCAGGTTCAGCTGGGCTGAGCTGAACACAGGGCGATTGCAGGCTGGTTGTTGCTGTTTGCAGGCTGTATCTATTCAAAGGGAAAGACAGTTCAGAGTGTTCTGTTCTCAGACCAGTGTACTTCTGTGACTTTCTTTCACTCAGCTAATTCCTGCAGAACAGAGGCTGACAGCCATATCAGTGCTCAGCTCTGAGCACTGAATCTATGCTTTTGCATAATGGAGAGGATGCTGGGCTTGTGCTCAAGAAGTTCTCTGCTACAGATCCAGCCTGACTGCAGAATTTCTGTCCTGCTCAATCAACTCCCTGCTCTGTCCATGTACCTCAAGTTTAATAATTGGCTCCCCATCATCCAAAATAATGCCTTTGGTTTTGTTTCTCACACAACGTTTTACTTCTGCCTGGCAGCTCCATCATCTTGTTGTTCTAGCCTTTGGTTCGTGACAAATATTTTCAAAACATAATACTCCTACCCTGCAGCCCCACTTCCACTGTTCCCACCATGACCTCGCTGCATAAGCCTCTAGCACTTGCCCAGAAGTACAAAAGTGCTTGAGTTCCAGCTATCTTACTTGACTGTCATTTCACTCCTGAACAATGGCACCCTTGAACAGTACAGTTGCTCAAATATAGGATATCTAAGCAATGAACTCTAGCAATAAACTCTGCCAATTTAATCTGACATCCTCCGAACAGCTGCTTTCCTGAGCAATTAGAAGCTCAGCTCTCCCCTTCTCTGCCTCATGCCATACTTATCTGCCTTCCAACACCTGATCACATTTAATCTTGCCGATCTTCTGTGGGCTAGGCCTGGGATATTAAGAGCAACTATCCTTTTCCCTTTGTGGCAACAGAGATGTGAAACTTCTTACTGCTAAAGATGCAAATATCCGTGACTTCCACACTTGAACAACTTCTCTTCATAGTAGTTTAAGTGCTGCAACAACTCCTTCCCATAAATTGTGACATGTAAAAACCAGCTGGGACAGAACAGAAGGAGAAGCCAAGACTTACAATTTTCAACCAGCTGGCTGCAGTCACTCAGACACTGGTGTGATGGCTTTATAGCTTTTTGTACAACTTTACAGTGGTGAATGTAACAGGATGAAATTAAGGAAAGGATCCAGGCAGAATATCAGGCAAACACTTACAGATTGGAGAGAAATAAAGTAGTCTTCCTGAGCATTGTGATGAAATCCTCACCAAGTGGGGCTTTGAATTAGTTTGGGCAAAACACTGGGAAATCTGCTGTGGCAGTAGTAGGTAGGACTGCTTAATGAGATCTTTTCTGTTGTTTCCCCCACCTTTTTTGATATAATTGCCTTCTAGCGGGGCTCCCACTGGAATACTTAGCAGGAGGGGAAATTAGTCTTTGGCACTACTATGTTCGAAATATAACGTGAGGTGGCCATCAAAGCACCTCAGCTGACAGGGACAGTAAGGGATCACCTGCTTGGAATTGACACCATCCCATCATCCCAAGGACAAGAGCATTTCATAATTTGCTGGAGACATGATCTTTAGTTAGCTGGCACTTGGATGTCAGTCGTGTGTACGCATCCTCTCAGGAGCAAGAAGTGAGTTGAAAGGGAGATAGGATGTCTTGAGAAACCCAAGTAGAGTGTTGACAGCTGTGTAACATGTACTAGCAGAAAGTGTGCCACAAACCACAAAGTAGACCTCTTCTGCAGCCTCATGACCACAATCTTGCCTTCTGTCTGCATCTCTTCTTCCCCTGGGCCTAGATCTAGGTTTACGGCTTTCCCCTCAGCTCTCCTCTCTGAAGACAGATGTGCTGTGTAGCTTTGATCAGTTTTCACAGCAGTCTGTTACAATTTCCTGAGCAGAGAATGATGATTTCAACCCAGGCTGGAGGACTTGAACTCCTTATGAGAGGACATTTGCAGAGAAGGAATCAAGACCTCCTGCCCTCACAGGCACAGCAAATCAATCCTAAACAAAATACACTTAAGAGGCTACTGGCACCCAAGAGTTCTGAGTCCTAAAGCTTTCTGAAGTCCTTTCTTATTTCCTGTTCTTTCTTATTTCCTGCTTAGAGGCAAGGAAACCCTGAGACTCAATCAGAAGCAATGGAACTTCAACTTCTAATCACTGACAAAAATCTTCCGGTCTGAAACTCACAGTAAAATATTTTTCACTCTTTACCTCAAGCTGAGCAGTCATTTGCACTAGGCAGACAGAAACGTAGATCAGGGAGTCCAATATTCCTCCCCAGAAAACCTGAAATAATAATCATCAACACAAAGTGCTTGAAACATCTTCTGAGGGCAAATAACCTCTAACAAGCACACAAGAGAACCGCAATTCTGAAAACCACACACATCTAAATTTCGTTTTGCATTTACAGAGGAAGGCAGAAATACAGATTTTTGAGCCAGGCTTGTTTTGCATTTACAAAATACAGAAACTAGTGTGCTGGTGGTGTCCTGATGTTTTAGACTAAGTTAGTGTGTTTCTGACTTGTAAAGCCAGGATTTACGAATAAACAGCAGAAAAAAAGTATATTATATGAAGCAAGGGGTTGAGCAACCAAATCTAATGTTGTATGGCTAACATACATAGCCTGAGGAATACTGAAAAAGTCCTAATGATCACTTACTCAGTGATCACAGAAAACACACACACATTAGACAAGCAAAAAATGAGTTGTTCATGCACACTGCTAAGAGTGAAAGCAGTAAAGACAATACTCTGCTGTGTTCCCACAGAAGCTTTATTGAGTATGTAGATACATGAGCCATCATTTGTCTGTAAGCAGAAGGATCAGGCCTTTTCCATGCCAATTTCATCTTTTGACATGAGTTCTAGAGAATTGGGATGAGTTGTCCTATTGCACCAAGCAAAACATACCTTGTGTTTCCAGAGGTCACTTTTCAGTGGAAATATCAGCATTCGCTTTATAGATTCTTTTTTACATTTCCAACTGACGCTTGTAATGAGGGCAGCTTTAACCATTCAGTAGAAGTCCATCTTACTGCAACAGTGACTCTACCTAGTCCTCTAGGTACATAATAATAGGACTGTGGAACCAGAAGAGCTTATACAGCTTAATCCAAGCTCTTCTCCATTCCAGCCTGGGAAAAGGAAGCCAAACCAAGATTTTATGCTGCAATCCAGATAACAACCTTTTTCAGTTTAACTTGAGTCACATATAGGTGATTTTTCAGATCTTTGCCCCAGCAACCTTCAGAACAGCCTAGACCAATGTGTTTCTGAAGTCAAAGAATTAAAAAGAATGTATTTTATTTTGGGCTCTCATCTACGGTAGAAGAACACAAGAGATGTGGAACATATGGACACCACTCTAAGTCAGACCATTTACCAGCCCAAATATTCCCATAACCCTACAAGAATAAAATTATTATTATAATTAAGGGCTAACTTAAGGAATGTACAGTATTTACAGCCATTAAAAATACAGAAAAGATACTAAGTAATAGGAGAACAAAGTAAAAGGAAGTAAGGACAAAGCTAGGAGGAGGTTCCCAGGCTCTTTCCTATTGTACATAGCTAAGGAGTGCATCCATTTCCTCTGATACCTTGAGTAGCAAATGCCATTCAGGGCCTACCTAGATGTTCTCTTGATAACCTCTCTCCAGGGACTCTCATCTCTAGCACAAGGTTAGAGAGGTTCTGTCTTGTTCCACATAAATAGTCTATTGCAGCTTATAAAGGGAGCTCATAGCAGCCAATGGGCCTGTCTCCCAGCTTAGCAGGAGTCAGTAATGCCCTCTGTTCCCATGGATGTGGGAATCAGTCAAAAGCAGTCTTCTTGGACTATGTGAACAGATCTAAGAAGAGTAGAGTGCTTTCTGTAATATCAGAACAAGCCAAATTCAGCCCTCAGGCCAGTTTACTTCAGTTCAGGTATGAGCTGAGACCAGCTAATGTCTGTTCCTAAGTTTTCATCCTCAAGACCAGGAAAGCTGATATCTAGAAGAATTTTGCTCAGACTGTCATTCATGGTGTCGAGGATCAGGCCTTCCATGAGTGATCGGTTCTCAGTAAAGCCAGAGGCTGGCAGTTCAACAGATGATTGCTTAGTAGACTCATGAATAAAAGCTGGAGAGCTTGTGAGGGGGGCATGCACCATGTCACTGGATTCTGTATTGAGCAGTTCCCGAGGGGACTCAAAGAGGGGATTTTTAAGGGGTGTGCTGTTAAAACCCAGCAAGTCCTGGTTCTCCTGGAGGGGTGTGAATGGCAGCTGAAGGGTTCTCACTGGACTGAAGTCCAGCTCATGACTTCCCTTGGCTAAGGATGCAGCCTTCCAGGGGTCAAGGCCACCTAGTGGCGGGGTTGTAGTTGCTGACACTTTGCTGGGAGTGGAAGAAACTGGCAATTTGCTGAACATCTCCTTGACTGGTGTTTTAAAGGGCCCCTCTTCCCCCTGCAAGCAGCTGAGCTGTGATACATTCTCAAGAGGCTGGCTTTCCTGCAGGAAGGGGGGGTCTGCCCCTAACCGGAAAGGGTCAAAGCCATTGCTTTCTGGCAAAACAAGGACAGGCTCTTCTGAGCAAGGTAGTGCTAGGTGTTGTTTCCTTCTGGATCTGCCCATTTCCCGCCTTTCCCGCCTCTTTATAACTAATGTGTCAGAAATACCCTTAGATGGTGACTTCAGTATGGTGAGTTGTTTCTTCTCCTTTGTGGATGAGGCTGGGAGGAACAAGCTTGGCTCTTCCTTTACTGTTAGTGTTGAGGCAAATGGGGACAGCCAGTCATCTACTTGAGAGCCTTCTTCCTCCTTTATACAGACGCCCTCAGGGAAAGAAGCTGATTCCTCACCAGGCTGGGAGCTGCTCTCCTTTAGGGAATGGGTTGGGGAAAATAAACCTTCATCACATTGACTCTCCTCCTTGACAGCAGCCATGGGTAAAGAGGATGACTCTTCTGTAGAGAGTGACATCTACAACGAAACACAAGTGATATGCAGTCAGTAAGCAAGGATCTAACCCACCCAACATCCAAATGATAGTGGAAAGAAGAAAAGAAAGACTGGCACTTAAGGACAACAGCACAGGTAAGAGGAGGATCTTCAGAAAGCAGTAACTGTAACAACAGATAGAGCTTGATCTCTGTGTGAAGTTGATACAAAGAAGCCTACAGATCACATGGGAAGGATTTTGGCTAAGTGACTGGAAGGCATGGCCTTCAGAGCACTTCTGCTATGAGGAACTTCTAGGAGTACAGGCAGAGAGCTGAATATTTCTAGAAAAGTGTAACCCCTTTGATTCCTCCTTGCACTATCTACATGTGAAATAAAATGAAGGAGGACAGCTTTCCCAGAAACCAAGGAAAAAAGAAAAGAAAAAAATGAGGTTATCAAAAGAGCACAGGGGAAAGATAAATTATATCAGGAGAGAACATAAAGCAGCAGGCACACAAAGGAAAACAGGATTATGGTTAGACAGGATGGAAAAAGTTAAAGCTTTACAATGTCTAAGCATACAAGAGCAGTCAGTGAGATGCCAAGAGAAAGACCTGTTTAACAGCTGTTTTGCTTGAGCAGTTGGGAATAACTGGGAACTCCACAGAATTAGCAAACAGCAGGTACTGAAAACCTCTGGGAAGAGACTACATGCAAATAAATGCTCTTTCAGAAGAAGTTCCCAATGTTATGTGTCTCTTCAGAGCTATCAAAAATCTGAATGTTTGAGGGGCAGAATAAAGCCATTTCTCCCATTCTTACTTCTTCACATCCAAGCAGTAGAGAAAAATTGTCTTGACCAATCCATAGAGCCCCCTCCTCTAGTGAATTCTAGTAACAACCTTATAGCAAGTCAACTAGCAGGTAACAGTCACCCTAGAGACAGAAAAGGACAGCAAGGATTGTCACTGGCTAGTTCCTTAATATGAGCTTAGAGTTTCAGAGCACCTGGTAAAGATGCACAAAGGAACCATATGAAGAACAGGGTCCACAGGAGGCAAGAACTGTAAAAAAGAAAACAAACCAAAAAACCCCACATCACACACAAACCAACACCCCACCCCCACCCCAAAGAACCAAACAAAAAAACCCCTCAGGCAACAAGAAACCAACCTTTGGAGCAATGCGCACACGCTTATTGCTCCGGAAAGTCTCTGAGCTGTTGAGGGATGCTCCCTGTGCCATGGATAGAGGAACCTTCATAGAAGGCTGCAAGACAAGAGGCTGACTCAAAGGAAACTGGATCGGAACCAGGTAGGAGTTGATGCGAGGAAGCAAAGGCTTCATCTTTCGGCCTGGAAGGGAAAAGAATGGACTCGCTAGCCTCCTGCCCTTCCTCTACTACTTTTTGAAACACAGGCATCTAACGGGAATTCCTTCTAAATACCCCAAAATAAACATCCAACCAGAGGTAGGCTCACCTGCCTTCTCTGCTAATTTTGAGGATACAAGTCCCAAGCCAGAAGGCCTCATGAACAAGAAAATAGTCCTTCATACAAATCCTAGCCCTCAAGTTGTGGCACACTCTGCTCTCACTCCATTTGAGTACCCAATCCCCCCATCACATCCTCTCTCAGACACAGCAATACTGCCTTCAGCTCCAAGCCTGACAGCAGGAAGCCTAAAAGCTGGCAAACCTGGATAACAATTTCCACTTCTATTCCTAAGGGAAGCTGGGAGAGTGCCCCAGATTTATGGGACTGATTGTCTTTGGCCTAGGCTGATGTAGACACTCACGTGCATTCTGGGGTTCAGTTTTGCTGCTGCTGTGGCTTCCCATATTCTTCTGGGGATCAGGAAGATGTCGCTTTTGCTGCTGCAGTCATTGTGAAATAAGAAAGAGGAGAAGAAGGAGAAAAGAGAGACTTAAAGAAAAGAATCCATCTTTATTCTGCTGCTTCATTCAGAACTGCGAATCCAGAAGCCTGTGCTGCACTGATACAGAGAGAGCAGCTGTTAGCACCCAGCACTCACGCCGGCTCTATCTCTGTGCCACTTGCTGTTTTGCAGCCATGCCATCTCAAAGCCAGCTGCCAACCAAAAGCTGTGTAGAAGGAGAGATGGCAACACAGAGCTGCTCCAGCTGCAGACTCTACTGCAGAATTGACCTGGTTTCGGTGTCCTCAGTGCCTGAGGAAAGGTGAATAGGATGGCTTTATTGTATATTGGATCTCTATACAAACCGTAGACCAGATAGACATTCAAGTGGAATAGCAGAGGCAACAGAGGAATCAGAAGTCTAAGCAGGAGGAAAGAAGACCAGGGCTGTAGCCATGACAAAAAAGTGTTTGACTGGCTGCTTGCAAATCTGTCATTATTAAAACTGCTGAATGCAAGAGAGACTGCAAACAGGTTCATCCTTCTGAAAGTCACAACGCAGCTGGGTTCCAAAATGAAAGAAGAGCACAGAGAGATCCTATTCTCTCTGGATCTGAGCCCCAGAACAGATTGGGACTGCTGCCATGGAGATGAGCATTTTACCAGAAATCTCTGTTTGGGCTTGTTCTCTGAAGCCTGTTGGTGCCCATTGCAGCCTACTTCAGCAGTAGACTTCTGGTTGCTCAAAGCTGTACAGCTGCACTAGCTGTAGAGACAGCATATCATCTGAAGGCAATTAACCTTTGGCTCGACTCCCTTCCCCAAAAAGGGTGTGCATGGAGCTGTATGACTAGGTGCAGCAGTGACCCAGTCCCCCTCCCCGAGCCTCTTGTCCTTTCCTTCAGTGACTGGCAAGAGGAGAATGGAAGCCCAAGCCCCGAGCCAGAGGGTAAGTCTTACTGATTCAGAGTGCTCAGGCGATGTTGGTGACCCCAAGTCCAGCGGCTGGTGGCAGCAAGGCATTGAGAGGGAGAAAAATAAGATGAAGTTATCAACCAAAGGGGGAACAAATGGGACATTTTAGCCTTGTATAATCTGAGCAAACAAGAGTCAATCTGCCCACCCACTGCAGAAAACACAGAAGAGTCTAAACACACCTATACCAGACTCACAAGCTCTGTTTCTCCCACAGAATGGTACTTCCTAAAATACGTAGCTGGGATAGGGCAATTCCATCCTATGACTGTCTAATCAAACAGCATAGGAACTCCTGGTTGACTTCAGTGGCAAGCTTCTCACTAGGAATTTGAATCAGGCCCATGGAAAGAGGTTGAACAAGCTCACTATTACATTTGGCACACCACTTGAAGAATAAACACCTTCCCACAGAAGCTCCAGTTCATATGCATAGCCACAGCACCTTTTCTTTCAAATACAAAGCTTGTCTATTTGTCAAGAGAAGTGACTGAATCCAGCTTCTACAAAAAGGCTGATGTCAAAGCAGCTTAACTTTCCTGTTAAAATAAGGTGCATGTGGCTAGTGTGGCATTTAGGAACTGGATAGCCTGTCCCATTTTCTTTGCATGAGGCACTCACCTTAAATACCTGGTCCAATGTTAGGCAACGGTTTGCATCAGGATGGATAGTCCAGAATGAGATTTTACCATTAGCAGATGTCTCACGGACAAACATATCATGAAGGGACAGGTTGTGCCGGATGGAGTTCTGGGGAGAAAGGAGTGAGGGGGATGTTGAAAAGCAATAGCTTTGTTACCAGCACACCAGGGCCTTCCTGAGACATGACTGCCCTGGCAGAAGGATTACACTCCAAAGCGTAAGACAACATGGACCTTCATATTCACTGCATACCCAGCCAACCCTATCATCAGTCTCTTATTCTATTTACTCTTGAGATCCCTAGTCTTAGTCCAGTGATCAAACATCCCATCATCTTGCCTAAGTGGAATGAGAAAAGGGATACAAGAAGTGGAACAGGGAACATCTGGAATGAGAGAGTATTTCAGGTGGGGTGTTTAAATTAATTTCCATCTTGCTCTGCAGGCTGGGGAACAACTTTTCATTTTCATCCAGAAGGCTTATGACAATATCACCCTGTGGCCCACAGCAACTCGAGGGCCTGCTTGTTACCTTCCAACCTGGCTTAGCCACATGTTTGAAATACGGGAAATGATCCTCAATCCAGGTATAGATGTCCTTCAGAGTCATACGCTTCTTCTCAGTGCTGTTGATGGCAAACTGGATCATGGCCATGTAGGAGTAAGGAGGTCGTTCTGATACTGAATCCTGCCATGAGGCGGCGGCAGCGGCAGGAATAGCAGCAGCAGCACAATCTTCTTCAGTCTGAGAGACAGAAGGAATGATACATGACTGCTCACAAAGTTGACAAGAAGGGCCATGGAACAGCCCTGGATCATCCAGGTTCTGCTATTCAAATCAGTAAAGGCCAAACTCTTAGAGGTGATGATGCCTAGTTCTTGCAAGTCTTCTGATCCACATGGATTACTTCTCTGTCAAAAGTTTTAGTGCACACTGTTGTCTTCTCCTACTTACCTTGATTCTTTCCCGCAGAGGCATCTGGTTCTCTTTCTCCGTGTCTTGCTTCACAGAACAGGGACTTAGCCCATCAGATCTCATCTTCCCCAGCCACTGGATGTTAGTGAGACTATTGTCCAACACAGAGCTCATTGTCTCGCCACTGCCTGTTGGGATAACAAGCCCATAGCTCTGCTTACTCACAAGGAACCTTCTTCCCCCTTCTTCTCAAGTGCCAAAAGGAAGGCACTAGTCACACTTCTAAAAGAGGTATCCCTGTCTCAAGATAGGGACAAGATGGTATTGCAATGCTAACGTTTCCTGTGGAAGGAATTCAACCTTGAATTCCTGATTTCACATGAATCTGCCCAATTTCTGAAAAAAGCTGCAGCCTTAAAAACAAACATTAAAACCGGACTATTGCTTTCAACCAAAACAGGACAATGTTGATGTAGTACTTCAAGAATTCAAGTATTTTGAGCTAAAGGATGAATCTAGTAAGCAGAGGCCAAGGAAGGTGGTGACAAACTCTAACTGAAAGACCTAGCACAAGACCCAAGTCAGAAGCTCAGATGCCTCCAGGTTTTTGAACTGCAGCAATGAAAACTAACATAGTTTTGTCATTTCTGGTGAGGTTGGTTGTAGCAATGCAGCTATCGCAGCTGTCTACAGGTTCCTGTCAGACAGTACTGTACTGTGGGATAAGATTTACTACAGCCCAAATGCTGCACAGCTATTTTCAGTTGCAGACACAAATTTGATCTGAGCAGTGTTTCAAAGTAAAATCCATCTCACTTCTAACATTTCTTCAGCAGCTCCATGGGATAGCCAAGGAGGAAAACAGACTTGCCACTTAGTTATTAAAAGATAGGAATCATGTCTTTTTCAAAGCTTTAGGCCCGTATGTTTTGTCACTGACTAGGGTACTCTATATTAGTCTTGAATTGAGCCATAACCCTTTTGCTAAATTAAACTTAGTCTTTTGTTCTTCTAGACTTGATTTCCTCAAGCCAGCCCTTCTTTTTTCCCCAGCACTAAAATTTTGCTTTGCCATACACCTTTATAGGTCACCTCTTCCACCAAAAATATATCTACCAAGATCCTTCAGATTTCACTACATATGCATAGCTATGTAGATTATTAGAACCAAATCCATAGCTATTTTGTAATTAACATTACTGCATACTGAGATCCAAACACTACACTCATTGGCCCACTTCACATCTCTTTGTCTATCTGTCAGGACAAAAAAAAAAAAAGGGTAAAGATTACATACTGTTGCTCTCCTGTTCCCGTCCAGCCACAGAATCAATTCCTGAATGCCAGAGCATTGTCACTCCTGCAAGACCAGGTGTCTGTGCAACATTCTTGTCTCTTTCTTGACCATCTGCAGCCTTGGTTGCTGCACGGGGTTTCTTCTCTGATGCGAGATGCTGCAATGGTGTTGGACCTGCTGAACGGGACGCGCCTCCACTGCTAACGAGAATGAACTTGTTGGGCCCATTGTTGCCACATTCTTTTCCTTTTGCTGTCAGTGCCTCTATGATGCTCTGGATATCAGCATCTGTAGGGATGGCCACCACTTGTGTGTTGGGCATGGTAGGATGGTCAATTATCTTTATTCCTGCTGGGAATTTCTGCAGACCACTGTCCATTTTGTCTCTGGGTTGGCTGTTGTGTTGGTCTTCCTGGCTGTGCTCCTGCTTAGGAGTCTTTTCATCCTGACCACTGTTCTCATCTCTTGCTGAAGTGCTGGATGCATCCTTCTGTGAGAGTGTCACTTTCCGTCTTTTGAGAATTAGGGGCCTGCAAGGGCTGGTCCTCATTATTGATCTATACAGTCACTCTCCATTGAAAGGGACAAGAACAAATCCTGCAAAACAAAAGATACAACATAAGAGTGCAGAGGGCAGGAACAGCTAGTAAAGGTGCAGTAAACCACCACGGGCCTCCCACAGAGCACACATTCTCAGCAATTACTACAAAGCTAGAAACAAGGAAGGAAAATAAAAAATGAAAGCATTTAATGAGGTTGACAAGGCTGTTGGAAAATAGTACTGTACCTCCTTTATCCACACCTTGTGTAAGAAGGACAGGAGAGATATTTGCAGAGTAGATAATTTGCATCACAAGTTGGGGGCCACAGAGTACATAATAATGAAGAAAGTACATCATATGCTTTATGGAAAGGGAAACTAAGACTTAGCTGTAAAGTGACTTGACCAGCATCAGCCAGCAAGCTGGAGGGGAGAGAAGTTAGAACATAGAAATAGCAGTCCTGACTCTTATATCTCATTGCTGTAACCAGCAGATCACGCGACCTGCAAGAAAAGGGAATTTAATAGGTGGTGTAAGATCTGGGAAGCAGAGATTGTCCTGAACACTACAAAGGCACACAATAAATGCAGCAGAAGTTAGGTGCTTTAAAATAAATGTAAAGTAAATGCTTTAGTCATTCCTTCTGTAGATTTGTCAAGAACCAGATAAATTAATCATTGGGCAGCATACAATTTAAATGTCAAACTTTTTGACAACAGATAATTTAGATTATAAAGCAGAGGAGATAAGAAGCAGCGATGCTGCTTTCATGGTAAGATGCAGTGTGCCCCTTCTGAGAACAACGGTTATAAATATGCTATTCAAGAATTAGGTGGAGGCTGTCTCTTGCAGCAAACTATACCAGAACAAGAATACACAAATTGTATGTATTGTTTATCATTAGGGATGGCAGGCAGAACAGAAACAAGTAACAAAAAAAAGAGGCCTTTTGCATTGGTAGATTTGACCGGGCCAGCTAGTTAACAAGAAAATTTTCAGTAAGAATCATCTGCATAGATACAAACCGGAGAGAGTCTGGTAGATAAAAAACTGAGTGGATGCCCTACGTGCAGGGAGCAGACAGCCCTGTGATCAGGTGCTGCCCAGCAGCCAGACGCCACCAACAGAAATGTTCAGCATTACACATGGGTTGTGGCACCCAGGCGCACACATGGCCCTTCGCGATCTGCTCCGATCCCTTGAAGAGAGATCCCCATAAGACAACGACAAAAGAGTAATCTTTAGCCAGCCTCCAGAAGGTTACATTCCCTGCAGGAGAGAGCCACTTCCTAAGAAGGCCTCGAGCTGCTACCACCGGTACAGGCCCGGGAGCAACCTTGCATAGGCACGGCACCGGGGGTGGTAAGGGGGGGCAGCGCTAAAGGGCTCCTAGCTCCTTCTTCACCCGCTCCAACCCCAGCCCTGCCGCGCTCGCCGGTAAGTCCGTCTGCTCCCCCAGGGCCCCCCCGCCCCAGCCCAGGCCTAGACTGTTCCCTCTCCCAGCCGCCCTACATTCCTAGCGCGGCTCTCACGGGGTTGCCGGCCCCTGCCTCGGCCCCTGCCTCCGCCC
>WAAD01001893.1:73290-84827 GCA_013389945.1 Fregata magnificens
CCGCGCGCGCGGGGCGGGTACCCCCGTGGTAACGTCGCGCTGCTCGGCTGGGCGCTGGCCGCGCTGCCCTGCTAGCATCCACTTCTAGCGGGCGCGCAGCAGCTGTGTAAAACCCGGCTGTATTTTATGTGCTTAGCACTTCAACGTTATGTATTATGCATCATCCAAATACTTGTAGATTAAACTGGTTTTGTGGGGTCTCGGTCCTCTCTGCTTGTTTCTAGGTGCTGCTGTGGAGCATTTTTGCAGCGTTACTCTGCTCTTCTGTTGCGAATGAAGCTCTTGGGGTATATGGTAATATACTCCATATGCCGTTGCAAGGGAAAGAGAGGAATAACTGAAAGGAACTTAACTGATGTGATAGGAAAAACAACTGTGAACTTCGGAGAAGAGATTTTTGGAAAGAGATTATGCCTGTGGCACTGGAATAGCTCAAAACCGAAATTAGTTGAAATTAAATGTGAGGTTACAGGCAGGCAGTGAAAATGGGTTTTGGCAGAATTAGTGTGATTTGTAAAAACACAGGAAAAAATATCTTTTGTGCCTCTGATGTTTGGATGGGGAAAGGAAAAGCAAATAAAGAGAGAAACCTAAACTTCTAGTAGTGGCATTATAATGAACACAGTGTAGAAGAGAAGCAGTATTTATTTATGCCATACACTTGGTAATTTTAGTTAAGGGTGAAAAGAGGCAATAGAGTCAGAAGGGCTCCCATAATCACTTGGGTCCACCACATATGCTGTGAAACATTAGAAGATGACTTCTTTATGCAGACTTTAAAGGCTGAGGTTTGTATACCAATTCTGGAAACAATTTTTGAAAAACTGATGACCAAATGCATATAAATTTCCTTGCATAGATATTAGACCTTTAAGTTTGACAGAGTTGAAGCTACAGGAAATGATGCTGCTTTTCTGATAACAGTTGTACTAGTATAATTTGTCTCTGCTAAGAAACTTGTTTTGCATACTTTTATAGGTGCCTCACAGAAATAGCCTAACAATAACGGCAGTTCATGTGATAGCTGCTTCCCTCTCACCCCCAGTTTATTAAACAAACAATCCATTTCCTTAACTTTCTTAGTCTCCATGATTCAAGTAAGAAAACTAGAACACATGAGCCTAAATAGAATTACATAGTTTTTAAATAGCTCCTTAAGGCCTATTATTTTTAGGGGTCTTTCTCTGAACTTACAATGTTCATCAGCACTATAATAAATTGCAGGAAAACAAAAGACTGTATTCTTAAGAAGGATCTTATTTTCCTGAGAAGAGAGTAGTAAAATTATCCATAAATCACTATTTCAGTCATTGGAACTCTTGTTTGGTAAAATAATTGTCAGTTGTCCAAACAGTGGTTTGTATAGAAAAAGTAAATGTGATACATAATAACTGGAAGTTCATAGCAATGAAGATACTACCTACCATCTTATAGAAGAAAGACTCTGTAAAGTTAAAAAAAGCTGTACCTGAGAAACAGTTGGCAGCTTTTTTTTTTTTTTTTTTCCCCCTGAGGTGGAATACTTTACTATTGAGCAATATGTAAAATACACATTAAGATATAAAAAGTGTTTTATTTCTGGTGGACAGAGATGAAGGAAACAAGTCAAAAATAAATGCATATAGTTTTGTAAATGTGCTGTGGGATGCTTGATGATGGATAGATGGCTGAGATCTTGGCTTTAGGCCATCTCTGAAACAGGCTGTCCCTTGAAACTATGGCATGTTAACTTATCGCTTGTCCACCAACGCTATCTTCCATTTGAGCCGGCTGCAACTGGATTTGTTTGAGTGCATTTTAAAGTTTGATTGACTTTCAGGTAGACATGGCAGCACTGTCTTAATGCTTTAGAAAATGATAAGGTTGATAGTGCTATTTCATGGTTTTGATAAGTGCTATACCTTCTCTCTTCATTTGGGAAAGTTCATTTTGAGACTTAACATGAAAATAATGTTGAATACAGTAGAAACATTCAGATAAAAGTCATTCTAAATCATTGTAAGCTTTTAAAGTATTGAGAAGGGAATTTGGTTCTTATGGTAGTATGTATTTTAGAATCTTGGAGACCAATGAACTTCACCTTTTTGCACAATAATTATGCGGTATACAGGAATACTTAAAGCTTCGCACATGCTGCCTTCCAAATTTGCTTCAGCTTCTGACTTGCAGATGTCATGTATAAAGGACATAATTTCCAAGGTGCAAAAATCTTGACCGAGTCTACAGAGACTACAAAACTGGGCGTCAACTACAACAGTCCCTCCCATAATTTGAATGCTTCTTGGGTGACTAGACATGCATGAGTTAGAGGTTTTCAGTTTGTGAACCCAGGAGCTCTGGGATACTTCCTCCGTGTCTTCAAAAGTTAATGAAGAAAAAGGGCCTATTGTCAATAAGCTCAATTTTCAAAAGATAATGAGCCCATGGGCTGAAAAAGGTTCAAAAGTAATTTCATATATTGTTGTCTGGCCAAAAGCCCTTTCCATACTTGGAAGACCTTAGTGTACTTGAGGTTGTCAGGAATCTTGGTGGCTGCTGGGCTTGACTATTTTGTATAGATGCACCTTAATTATAATTTGGGGGAAAAAAGACAAAATACTTTGCTAATTTTTTTAGCTATGCTTGTAATCCAGAGAAGACAGAGAAATTTAAATTTCCTTTTAAAAGCCTATCAGGGTCTCTGTTAGTCCTTGGGTATTTTTATTTGGCCATGGGTGACCTTCTTGAAATTAACAAGCACTGTTTTGTAAATTCCAGGATTTATAATTCTGCAAATCTTATCCTTAGATAAAAGAGAATTGGCTTAATATCTTGTTTCCTTCATCCCTTTCAAGTCTGAACATTATAACCAAGAAATCTGTCCAAAATGAGATAAATCTGTAAATATTTTATAAATGTGGTTGAGATGTATTCCTAGGAGTACAGTTTCAAAAGAAAAGAAAACCTTCTGTGACTGCAGTTTGATGCCACTGCTATCAGTGTGAGTGAAGAAGGAATCGCCTCACTTCCTATGACGTAGATAGCAGTGGCAAGAGAGAAAAAGTAGCAATGCTGTTACACTTGTCACTCAAATTTCCAAATATGACTTGAAATGCACTTGGTAACTGCAATTGTTAGAATAATGAAAGAGTTGTCTTAAAGCTGAACCTTATTTGAATTGTCTCTTCAGTTTCTAATAAGTTCTTCTCCCATCTCTTACAATTTAGAATTTAGGTTACTGATGACCCATCTTTATAGAGACAACCATTATTTTTCTTTTCTCCTGCTTTTTTTTTTCTTTTTTAACGACTGTTGGTATGGCATCTGTAAGGAGGGACAAGTGCCCTGATTTCAACATAATTATGACCTTGTATGTGTGAAAACTTTCTGCAACCAGACTTGCACTGGGATAGCTCCAGACTCTTGTTTTGTCACAGAGGCACAGTTGGGTGGTCTCCAAAATAAAGCTGTTGGTTGTGTTGTAACTGCGTCTCGGGATAAATTCTCTTCTAAGTGGATTTGCTGATATGCCTAGAGCTGTTGCCTTAGACTACTGCAAGAATATCTACCCTTACTCCTACTGCTGTTTAAAACATATATTCAGTGGGATGTTAGAACTCTAACTGCCTGTGTTATTGTTATAGAAGTCTGTGGTCACTTCTGCACTCCTTTCCCATTTAGCATTCTTATGTGAAATCTGAGGCAAAAAAAGAACAAGAATCTAAATCTAGCAGCGATATCTTGCTGAGTCACTTAGTTTGGGATGGAAATTTAAGTTTTGCTGTTTCTATATCTTTAACGGCTTCCCCTTTCAGTCTTTTAAAAATAAAATACTGGACTGGGACTAAAAGTCCACAGGCAGTTCTAGAGTGTCAGTTCAGAAAATTTCATTTATGTTCCTTCCCCCATTTTTAGTTTGAAAAATTGTAAAACAAGTGCAATTTGTGGCATGATGTGTGATACGCTTATTTTCAGAGAACTTTTGAGTTTTGTTATCTAGTCCGGGTTAAGCGTACTGTGTGCTATTTAACTGCTGACTTTGTTGCTAGGAGAGAATAGCAACTGCTTTACATTTCACTGGTTTCATGTTGTATGTGGTACAACGCCAACAAAAGTGATGGGCAAGGTTTAATTCACAAACAGAAGATCATAGAAATCAGAATTTTAAGCCCCTGTGCATCTTGCTTTGCTCTTTCCTTGGCTGGAGCAATTTCTAGAAATGAAATGACTGGGGATTTGGAGTGTGTAGTTGAGAGGACATTAAATAAAAAGCTGGTGTTCTGCTTATGGAATAAATGTCTGTTTCTTTTCCTTAGCAGAAACCTAAGTTTCATTAAATTCACCTGAATAAACATGATTTTGGCAGCATAGCATTCTGCAGTTGTATTGGTGGTTAAGAGCTGAAAAGTCCTTACCATTAAAGTCCTGAAAAGTCCTTACTATGTTGTGAATTTGTATCTTCCCTGTTAATGTCAGGATCACTGGGAGTCACCAGCTGTGAACTCTTGAAGGCATGTGCCTGGCAGGAGATTCCTTGTTTCCCTTCTCTTACAAATATTGTAATAAAACCCCAGTTTAAACCCCCCTGTTTGGGTACACACTTAAAGATAAGTTTATGTGCATATTCTTATGGTTGTCTTCCTCTGTGCCACCCTCCCAGCATCCATGATGGCTTTAATGGTTAATGGCCTGTGTGGATTTCTGGCTTCTCTTGGCCTTCCTTCCAGGAAAAGAATACTCCTTTCAGTTTAGGTATGCTGTAACGAATTACTTGAGACTTTTCTGGCTAAGGAAAACAAGAATCTACTTTCTGTTCTCCCAGTATAGTATAGTAGAGAATGACACAGGCTTTTGTTTGCACTTTTCTTTATAGTCCAGATAGATAGAAGATCTACTAGCTTCTGTCCAGAGAGTGCTGCTTTATTTTCATTGCTCTGTTCCCTTGTTCCCAGTATGAGGAGCTAATCTTTGGTACTTGGTGAGTCAGTTTTTTAATGGCCTATCAAATGCTAAGCAGTACAGTAGTCAAAATAGTTCTGAGCTCAGAATTTAACCTTTTCATGATGCTTGTGTTCCTGTTGCATTTTCTTGTAACAGCCCGTATTCTTTATTGTCATCTAGTTTGTTCTCTCGGACTCAGGCTCTAAACTATCTCCATTTATCTTGTGATCTCCAGAACCCAACAGACAGAATCACAGAACCGTGGAGGTTGGAAGAGGCTTCTTGAGATCATCTGGTCCAACCCCACTGCTCAAACAGGGTCAGCTGGAGCAGGTTGCACAGGGCAATGTTCAGGCAGGTTTTGAATATCTCCAAAGATGGAGACTCCACAACCTCCCTGGGCAACCTGTTCCGGTGTTTGACCACTCTCTCAGTAAAAGTTTTTTCTTGCGTTGGGATAGAATTTCATGTGTTTTAGTTTGTGCCCATTGCCTCTTGCCTTGTCAGTAGGCACTACTGGCTTCATCTCCTTTACACCCTCCCATCAGGTATTTATACACGTGGATAAGTTCCGCCCTGAGCCTTCTCTTCTCCAAGCTGAACCATCCCAGTTCCCTCAGCCTCACCTCATGTGAAAGATACTCCAGTCCCTTAATCATCTTTGTGGCCCTTTGATGGACTTGCTCCAGTATGTCCATATCTTTCTTGCGCTGAGGAGCCCAGAACTGGACACAGCCCTTCATGAGTGGCTTCACCAGTGCTGAGCAGAGAGGTGGGGTCACCTCTCTCGACCTGCTGGCAATGCTTTTCCTAATGCAGCCTAGGATTCTGTCGGCCACCTTTGCCTTGAGGGTGCATTGCTGGCTCATGGTCAACTTATTGTCCACCAAGACAGTATCAATCCATTTCTGAAAAAGGAATCTCATCAGGCAGCATATGCTCTTTGTTTCACCATAATTCAACTTTTCTCTCATAGACCCTTCATTTCTCCATGTTCCGTTACTGTCAGGCCTATTTAGTTCACCTGACAATCTCCTGCCACATTAGTTCTTCCTATTTCAAAGTGTGTTTTTGTAGGTACGTAATAGTGCAGAGCATATCCCATTGCATTTGTGAGATGATAATTTTATGCTAGGGTTTTGTGCTTCCATGGATACCATTTTGAAACTGAAGATGGGGTGGTTCTGCTGAGCAGTCGTTTCACCTTGCTTACACCATTTCATTTTACCTTACAAAATCACTGGAACGAGTACTGTAAGGAAAAGAGAAGTTTGTGTCTCCTGCACTGATAAATACTCTTTTCTGCCTTAACTTAGCTGCAGTTAGTCAGTACTAGACTGCATCATTATTTACCTAGTTATGTTTGGCATGTGAACAGTCACCCCGAAACGGATGCATTTTCAAAGGAACTCCTTTAGGCCAAATGTAGTATGTTCTGGCTGAGCTGTTTTAACCTCAACAGCCTGTTACTTTCAGGTACACTTCACTTACTATTAGGGCACTGTGCATTTAATGGCATTATTGCATTATGCAAGCATGGAGAACATGGTGCTGCAAGGATGGGGGGGGTGTTTTGGTTTAGGTGTGTTTGGCATGCTTCTAGTCCATGTGACTTTAAAGAAAAGTACCTGATAATTCCACAGTGAAGTTCCATTTTTAAACTCAGAGGTAGGTAGAAGCGGAAGTTGTAAAGGACTAACTTGCCTTTGTGTTTCTTGAGGATCTTCTTTAGTAAGTTGTAAATCATTCAGATAGTTGCTGCAAATTATTGGTAGGAACACACAGTGCCTAGAAGATTCAAGTGGAGTAGGACATACAGATCTAGATGCTTGTCTTTCTGTTCTCTCAAACCACCCTGGTCTGGCAGTTGACTTTATTAGTTCATTTTATACTTCTTTTCAAATATTCTGAGGTAAGTCCTATTCAGTCTGTATCACGTGGGACATAATTTGTGTATTAAAGCATATCCAAGACAGTCTTTATTCACAATAATATATTCACTCATTCAGAATTGCTTCCAAAATTAAATGTTCGCTGTTGCCATGTCATTGTTCCCATAATATGTTCAGTAGGTGAAAATCTTGCCAAACAAATTTTGTGAAACCTTTCTCAAAACAGTATGCTATTGGCATTAGACATCTGGGGCGGGGGAATCAAAGGTAAAACTGATTTCACTGGAGAAAGGATTCTTTTTGTAAAAAAAGCCAGACAGAGGCTAAAACTGGCCCTTGTTGAAATATCAGCTGCTTGAAGATAACGTATAACTGAAATGTTCATGCAAGCTGAGCCGTGTCTCTTAGAAATGGGTGTGGCACTTTATGGCTGTTTTGCAGCAGATCCAGTTTACCTTGGAAGACTTACTGGTAGTTAATTTAATTATGAAGGAAAGAATATCCCATGTTTGCCAAAACCCCCACTCTTCTGCCTTGGGGAAGGCAGAAAAATTTGATAATCATCACTCCTATGGATGCTATGTTACGCATTTTCCCAGAAATGAACAATTACAATTGTGTCAGTTGCAAGGTATAAGAATCCTTCTTCAAATGATCTCTTTTCTACAGCTTCTGTTTTCCTTCATAGCTGTAGTTCAGATGTGGAGAACAATTCCCTGGAAAGTTCTTTGGAGAGTTAAGAGTGAAAACCCTTTCATACCAGATGACTCCGCATTTCTTACTGAAGTTGCTTTTACTTGCGCTTCTACAGCTAGAAGTTAAATCTAGTGGACAAAGATACGTGCCACAAGCCACGTTCTTCTCATTCCCTGATTCTTAAGTTCTGGGAGTATTGCTCAGAGACATAACCGCTGCTACCACATTCATAAACTGTCCTGGAAAGGAGTTGCGTGAGCTTTGTTAGACTCCTGATGGAAGCAGCCCTCTGTAGAGTGAGAAACGGAACATAAAATATTGGGAAGTTTGGGACATTTGTGGAGGAAAATGGTGTTAGTTTATTGTGCCTTGGAGTTCCTTTAAAGGAAATAGAGTGATGGAAACTGTTAAAAATTTAAGGATCTTGATTGTTAATGTATAGGTTCGTATTCCTATCAATAATGAAAGATTGTGTTTGTTAAAAGAAGGGTTTATGTGTCAGGCTGATATAAAATACCAAGCTTGTTTGTAACAAGACACAGTAAACTCAAAATCTAGTCCACTTCAAAATGAGCTAAAAGTTTCTGCTGGACACTTTCCCTGAATCTCTATGCCAAACTACAGAGTATCCAAATTTGTAGTATCTTCCCTAGAGCTGTGCACAGACAGGTGATACTTCCTGAATTTCTCTCACCAAGAATTCAGTGCATATACAGTGCTAAGATATGCCCTAAAGAAGCTTACAACAGTTAAAAAGCAAAACAAGCTATCTTTCCTTCTCTTGGGTCAGATTTTCTTTTAATGTTGGGGTGGGGTCCGTTTCTGTCAGCTAGTCTGGCGTTCTGCTTAAAAGAGGCCAGAGAACCTTACTTGTTATTTATCAAACCTATAACTACTTGAACTGCAGACTAGCTTTAGCTATCTGGCAAACTTTTAAATCTGCAAGTCCTTGCTACATTGCTTGTTTAGGAGGAAAAACTGAGTAGAGTATTTCTTTAGTGGAGGTATGAGAAATGTACCTATTTTGTTGAATGCAAGAAAAACTATCATGAGGTTTTTTCCTTTGTTTAACGTATCTCAAATCTGTCTTTCCAGTGAATTCTGGATCATATAGAACATTTTCTCTCTACAGGCTGCTCTTCCTGTGGCTTTTCTTGCTTCCTCTGCTTGTTGCTTCTCACTCACAGCTGCAACCAGTCAATTCCTTGCAAAACGAGTCCATAATAAAGTCAACCTTTTATTTACCTCTTTACAGCTTCAACAGTCAGTATATAAAGGGGACTTAATTGGTCCCTTGATATAACTTGAAAGAAGAATGCTTAGCTCTCCCATCTGGGATAACCACACCTGAAATCTGGGGTAGACCTTACTCAATGAGAGCAGTTTTTAGCATAATAATATTCAACTTTGATTAAAACCTGTTGTTTTCTGTTGAAAATCCACAGCTCCATGACGTATCGCAATGGTTAATTAGTCACAGTGTTAAATAAAAATTTTATTTGCAGTCTGAGTTTGTTTAGCTTCCGTTATGTATGACTGGCTTTTGTTGTCTTCTCCTCTCTCATCAATAGTCATCTGTGACCTCAAATGCATGGAATACAGTGGAGTGTATTGATTAATTTTCTCTTGGATAAACTGTAGGATGCATTCAAATCTTGCTAAGAGGTACATTTTCCAGTCCTTGGTCAATTTGTTCAGCTTTCTGCTGAACTCTCTTCAGCTCTTCAGAATCCTTTCTCTTGTGTGGACCTCGGGCAGAATGGGAAGACCATTTTCAGACTGATGATTGCTGTCTTGCCCTATTTTCTTTGTTCTCCTGCTTTAATATCAGGGTATTTCATTATTCCCAGAGTTGCATTATACTGTGAGTTTGTATTTGGCTGATTCAGTGGTAATTATTGCCAAGTGCTTAGAACATAACTATTTTGGGTTTTTTAAGTATAATATATTCAGGAACACAGAGAAGTTGCCATGAAAACAAGAGTGTTAACTCTGTCTAGCCATATGTATGCTTTACAACATAGTTTGTAATTCCAAAATTGGAGTGTGTTACTGAAAAATAATACATCCATTCTGAAAGAACTGTCAATAGATGTAGTGTGCCTTTTTTACAGAAATGAAAATAAACTGCGTAAAAATGAAGCCTTAATTGCATATATAAACATCTGTTAAATAACTTGTGAGTTATCGCTTCATTGTGGTTAGTTTGATATTCTGAAAATGGTTAGGAAAGACCAAATAAACACATTTATAATAAATTTGTCATTCATATTCTTATTGCAACGCTTTAATTTCTGCTTATGATACGAAAACAAGGCTAGTTCTGATTTCAGCAGGAATTTGAGGTGGTATCAGTTAAAAATAAAACATTTTGCTTCATGTTGGACTATGTTGAATCTCAAAGTGGATCTGTGAGGAGGAATGGATCTGTGAACCCCTTTATGTCTCCCTGGCTTCTCCTACATTCAGACATGCTGTATCTTCTCAGTTGAGTGTTTTTGTTAAATAGTTGCTTTCCCACTCTCATTTTTATTCTGTGTCCTGGATAATCATTAGTCTTCGCTTCTGTGTTACATTCTGGGTCATTTTTCCTTTCTCTGTGGGATGTGTCCATTACCTGTCATGCAGCTTTAGTAAGAGAGCTAGTGAATTCTGGTAAATGTAGCAGAGGAGTTGGTGGGCAGGGTCTCATGTAGTCTGCTCTTCTGCAGCAGTTGGGAAGAGGAAGATCGTGACAGGCTATTTGAGTATTTTCAGTTCTGATTTACCAAAGGTAAGTGGGTGACTGGTTTGGTGGTTGGTTTTTTTTCCTGTTTTGAACTGTGTTGTTGTAGCTATGGAAATGCTGCTTATTTTTCCTGTTCCTACTGGATATTTAATTCCTCTTGTTGCATGTAAACCCTTCAAATAGAAAAGCGTAGCGAAGAGCATAGTGGTTTTGCGTGGACATGTCCGAAGAACGCTTAGATGTACTGGTATGTGTAGTCCGTCCATCTGAAGGAGGATTCATGTTTGAAGCCTGCAGCTGTACGAGCATGCTACTTGCATTCCTTAGTGGTGAGCTGTAGGAGTGACTCTGGCACAGCCTTTTCCTGTAAGGTCTGTAACAACACTAACCCTGCTGTGGTGGGTAGAAAAAAGTTTGAAGTGTGCGTATGTGTGGGAAGCTCTTTTTTGTCTGGTTATTATGTTACACTTTCATGATGACCAAGTGCTGGAAGGAAAATTGCAGGAGAAGTAAATAAAAATAGTGTAAATTCTGGTTTTGTGGTTTTTTTGTTGTTGTTGTTTAGCGACTATTTACAGTGCCATGGTGCTCTTGCTTTAATTGTTTCTTTTTATTTTGCTCCTTGTATGAATCCTTGCACTTTATAACGGGAAGGATTGATGGCTGCTTTCATTTTGCGGCCTGCTACAAGGTGATTTTGGTCTGTGTTTAACAGTAAATTGTAAAAGAGAACACGCTCTTGTTTTCTATTGCTTTATCAAGCTCTGTGACATGTTAGAATCTTTATGTATTTCAACCATGTTTGAGTCTCAGTTAAGCGGTTGGAGGTGAGGCATCGTGTAGTCTGTGTTATGGTCCTGTTCCAACAATCTTTAGACCTGCCTTTGATGTTACATAACTTTATTCCAGTGGGGGTATAAAATAATTTCAAAATACAAAGTAAATCATTTTCATTGAGGATTTCCGCAAGGTGTGTATGCGAGTCCTAATATTTCAGCATTTTGCCATCTTCCAGGTAAAAAGGAAAACCTGGAAACTTATTTCCAAAAGTGGTAGTGTTTTTATTTCTTTTTATTTTCTGAAGAAGAGACTCAAATTGTTGGGGATGCATTTTCTCTTAGGAAAAGCAACAAAACCACAGACAGTAGCTTGTATCTACACAGGACACCTTTGCAGTTCTTTTTAATTATATAAGAATGTGTCTGTAAATCTGATATTGATCAGAGCTACATAGGTTGCTTTATAACTAACGCTTGACTGCAGTTAACAAATGTCATCTATTTCTTAAGTCAGTAGGCGTA
>WAAD01001894.1:0-21692 GCA_013389945.1 Fregata magnificens
TCTCCCACAGCATTCTCCTGGAGAAACTGGCTGCTGACGGCTTGGATGGGTGTACTCATCCCTGCGTAAAATACTGGCTGGATGGCTGGGCCCAAAGAGTTGTGGTGAATGGAGTTAAATCCAGTTGGCGGCCGGTCACAAGTGGTGTTCCCCAGGGCTCAGTCTTGGGGCCAGTTCTGTTTAATATCTTTATCAGTGATCTGGGTGAGGGGATCAAGTGCACCCTCAGCAAGTTTGCAGATGACACCAAGTTGGGCGGGAGTGTTGATCTGCTCGAGGGTAGGAAGGATCTGTAGAGGGATCTGGAGAGGTTGCATTGATGGGCTTAGGCTAACTGTATGACATTCAACAAGGCCAAGTGCCAGGTCCTGCACTTGGCTCACAACAACCCCATGTAATGCAACAGGCTTGGGGAAGAGTGGCTGGAAAGCTGCCCGGCAGAAAAGGACCTGGGGGTGCTGGTTGACAGCCGGCTGAATATGAGCCGGCAGTGTGCCCAGGTGGCCAAGAAGGCCAACAACATCCTGGCTTCCATCAGGAATAGTGTGGCCAGCAGGAGTAGGGAAGTGGTCGTGCCCCTGTACTCGGCACCGGTGAGGCTGCACCTCGAATACTGTGTTCAGTTTTGGGCCCCTCGCTACAAGAAGGACATTGAGGTGCTGGAGCACGTCCAAAGAAGGACAGCAAACCTGGTGAAGGGTCTAGAGAACAAGTCTTATGAGGAGCAGCTGAGGGAACTGGGATTGTTTAGTTTGGAGAAGAGGAGGCTGAGGGGAGACCTTGTTACTCTCTACAACTACCTGAAAGGAGGTTGTAGCGAGGTGGGTGTTGGTCTCTTCTCCCAAGTAACAAGTGATAGAAGAGGAAATGGCCTCAAGTTGTGCCAGGGGAGGTTTAGATTGGATATTAGGAATAATTTCTTCACCAAAAGGGTTGTCAAGGATTGGAAGAGGCTGCCCAGGGAAGCGGTTGAGTGACCATCCCTGGAGGCGTTTAAAAGACTTGTATATGTGGTGCTTAGGGACGTGGTTTAGTGGTGGACTAGGCAGGGTTGGGTTGACAGTTGGACTTGGTGATCTTAAAGGTCTTTTACAACCTAAATGATTCTATGATTCTGTTCTATGATTCTCCTTGAAGGCAAATTCATTGAATTTTCATAAGAAGTTGGCCATGGCAGAAGACATGTCCCCTATAGGTCTTCTGTTATATCTCTCAGACATGTAGAATTTGTCTTAGACACCCTGGGTCATTTCATATGGCACTAAACATCAGTGTGAGGAGAACTAAATTAAGCCAAAAGTACAGCCAATGGAGGCTAAATGTTGATGAATCTTACTAAGAAGTGATTAAATTCAATGGACATGTATTAAATTCAAGGCATACCTAGTAACTCAAGGTAACTCAAACTTCCACCCTCAACCATTATGTGACTTTGAGAACACAGTGATAACTGCTGTATTTAGATTATATTGTGCCCTGAAATGTATGACCTTACAGCTGTATGAATTCTGATGCTGGTAAAGTTCCCCAGGTCTGTTTGATTTATTAGTAGAGACATAGCCCAAAGAGCCTATATGTTCAATCAGTCTGTAGAATTCTGTGGCATTGAATGTGTACAGAATAACTTTACATCATGTGTGCAGTGAATGAAACCTGTTCAGAGTCTATTGCCTGCTGATGTTAGACACCCATTCAATGCCAAGAGCTGGGGCTTTGGCAGTGCAGGCCCATGCATTAACACAAAACTGTTACTCATTCTGACTGACATGCATGATCATTTTGTTAGTGCATGATTTTTTAAAAGAAAATCTCATCTCTGCAACCAGTCTTTGTCATAAGACATAATATAAACATTTACCTTTGTCTGTATGGAAGGAAAAAAATATCACTTAAACAGTCAGCTGTAATCCTTGACTTTCTACTGTCTGCCTTTGAACACACTGAATATATACCTAGTTCCTATGCAGATACCTTAACAAATTTGAAATCTCAGCTCTCACATTCCCTTGGAGAGGTTTTTACAAATAAATATAAGACTTTTACTTTGTCATATCAGGCTTGCTTAGCTTTATTATTATCATATATAATCTTCAGGCGTCCAATAAATCAGTTGTGCTGTCTTTGAGCTCATGGTATCTACGTCAGAGTTTCTACCCTCAGGCTTTCAATCCTAGGTTATGCAGTTTTTTACATGGGTGAATAAAGTTCATGAACTGATGCACTGTGTATTCCTCGATTTCCAAATCATTCCTTTTCTATAAACTATGTTTTTAATGGTAAGGGTTTTAAAATGTGAGTATCACAAAACTGTAAGTAAAATTTTGAGTCCATTTTATTAATTACTTATTTTTTCAGGACAGTATTGTAGCAAAATTATCTTTAGATGGTAAAGAGCCTTAAAAATAGGAAACCACTTCCCCCTTAATTAAAAATGTAAATATCGATGAGTCAGGACTATTTGTTTTGTATTAAGTATTTGAACATTTTTGATAATGAGCTACAGATCAACAAATCATTAACTACAAGATTAACTTAAAGCATGTAAAAAAATCCTGTTCATATTAAAGAACTTAGACCATCAAATGGCAAACAAACCCAGTGTAATTTGGGAACTGATAGCTCTTGCTCATGTGCTGTTCTGTTTCTGCTGAAGGTCAGTATACATACATAGGTGAAATATTCATATGTGAATCTACAGTTTATGCCTTACCTATCTCCCATGTTAAATTGCCTTAAGTGATTGGGAGTATTCAGGGAATAAATGTTTCCTCTGCAAACTTCCCACAAACTTCTAATATCTCTTTACTAAAGAACTTCTTCACTGCACACATTTATTTTAGCCTTCTGGGAGTTTATGGGGCTGGATTTCCTCCCTAGTATATTCCTTTCCACAACAGTCTTAGAATGCTAGAATGCTCCTATATTTTAATAGGAATGTCATCAATCTGTAGTAAATGTCACTACATTAAAATAACGCCTTGCCTGACTCATGTAATTTATCGAAGACACAGGAACTTTTAGCATTTCTAAATGTGAATAAAAAATGCCATCACCATAGGCAGCAGGAATATAATACAATGAATCACATCACACATCTGGTAGATACATTCAGAGTTGTTTGAGATTGCCAAATTATTTTGATCACGGATGTTAACAGTGGTCTCCTGTGACAAGACTTTAGACAATTTAAGCTTGTATGTCTTGCCATTATCTCTTAGTACCTAACTCTTGAATTTGAGAAGTGAAATGAAGGAAATTCTTCTAATGCATATTTCTAATATGATAGGATGTGCCTTCTCGGACATACTCATCTCTTTATCCAAGTAGATTTCCCAGAAACGGTGACTAGGTTTAATCCATTAAACTATTTTTTAAGTATTTGATGATTAAAAACAAGTTTCCAGTTTGCTCTTGTCCTTTTTAACTTAACAATAAAGGTAGCTTTATATTTTTTTGTTTAAACTGTATTACACATGATTTTCAGAAAACCTGGTTTGTTTTCCTGAGATTTTGTGAGTAAAATAATTTAAGTATTATCTTCTTCCTTCAAAGATTAAGGATAATGTAGAAGTGATACCACCTCTCTATCAACATAGAGTTACTTCATATCTTAGAGTAAGAACAGAAAAATTACCTGTAAGACTTTTTTTTTTTCCTTTTTTTTCTTTAAAAGAGAGCAGAAAAATTAAGGTCCACTAAACCAGCCAATAGTATATTGGTTGCAGTCAAAACTACCCTCTACCTTTGATAAGTAAATGCTTGAGGAAAAGAGCTGAGCTGAAAGGTATGCACAGAAGTAGTAAAATCAATAAAGAAATTAATCTGCTTGTAGGTTAGCTGTTTAGAAAGTGTTTACCTATGTTGCATGTAGAGTAGATGACTAACACAAGTCTACTGGCCTATGCTGTCTAAGATTAGATAAAGTTTAACTATCTGAAGTTGGTTGATATGATCTTGTCTTACACATCTAAATGTACAGACTGCCCAACTGTAGTTTGCTCATGAAGTTAGTTACGAGGGAAGAAACAGAATGTCTGAGACAACTAATGCCCAGCTCTGTACAACACACAATTTTAAATCAAAAGCAACAACCTGAACAACACTGAAGCGCAGTTACTAAAGAAAGAAAACATCGGAGACAAAGCAGACACAACCAAGAATACTGCTGACAGGCCATGGCCAATGACACATCCTGCATATAATAAATTGCCCTTTTCCAGTTCTATTATTTACAAACTTCAGGGAATACACCAGACAAGACAGAATAAAACTTAAGAATTCAAAATGCTAAAATTAGGTGGAACTCATATTTGAAAGATATGCCACTGTCATCCTCCATCACTGAAATATATTCCTGTTTCTTATTCACTTCTCATGCCCTGAACAGTAGTCAGTGAAACTAAGTTGAAAAATTAATGACACTACAGCCATAGCTGTAGCAGTATATCTGAGTGCTTCTACTGGATTTTGAATTACTCTTTAGACACAGCTTGACTGCAGGAGTGGAAGAGAAGAGAGTTTTATAAACAAATTACATTAGTATTGCCAAAACGGAGCATGTAGTCTAGTCTGTGGATGAAGCATTTGCTCAGTCACCGGTCTTTTGATTACCTCCATGTGAGGGAGGATAGTGCTTAGAACTACCATATCAGAAAACTAGCACATCACTATTATCATAAAATTCCAGAATGTCTTTGTAAGTAGAACAACTATGAATCACAATAGTCACAGGAATTAGTTTAAAAATACAGATAAAATTAAGTAATGAATATTTATAATATCTAAAATATGTTGTAGAACTATTTTCCTGTAGTCTAACCTAAGTAACTTTAATCTATTCAATCTCTTCATGATGATCTTTTATGTAAAAATAAATCTTTCTAAACTTTTTTTTCTCTCTGAATCCATGACAGAACTGTGTTGGGGAAAAAAAAAAAAAGTTAAAACACTGAGTGAATGAAATGAAGGTTTGGTGCCTCAAGTTTATACAAACATAGCACAACAAAAATTACATTAGCTGGATCTATAATTTGCCTACAGAATTAATTCCATGTAAGGTTTAAGGTACACTTTTGACCAAGTTGCAAAATGAATTAATTTGCAAGAGTTTAAGTTTGCCTGTTGAAAGTCATTCTACTTCAATCCCTGTTACCTTTCTCTTACTGGGGAATTTTGAAAGAGTGGTACAAGCTAGACAAGTGAAAATGACAGGCATATAACATGATTTAATATTTACTGGATGATGCTCCTGCATTTGGAAATGTAAAATGATATTGCATTTGGTAAGATTTGTGGATGCAAGAGAAGGTTATTAAAACAATTTTTTTTTCCTAAAATGTAATTTTCAGACTATTTCTACTTTTTTCATTTTTTAAAAAGACTCACTTTTGTGCTTATGCCATGCTAACCTACAAATGAATTTATGAAAAATGTAAACATAGCGAATTTGGGAAACAAAAAAAGGTCTCATCCTGAAAGCCCTCATCTTTAAATTTTACAAGCCCGTTACTAATGCATTCGTATTACTTATATTATGTAAAACCAAATAAAAGAGTTGTGACTCCACTAAGTATCGTCAAGGAGACTACTAAAAGCCTTTTCACAAAAGAGTGTTTGTGTTTCATAAGCTTGTAGTGATGGTGCAAGCACTTCCTTTTTCAGTCCCCTACTTCCTCCGCTGAAATGATCTTGCAGGGAGAGTGAGTCTTTGAGGAAATTACTCCACAGCAGTTTTGACCATGCAAAGAAAAACTTCCAGGAGAGGATAGTTCAGGGATATAATACCTCTGGTTACAATCATTGTGCTTAGTTGCTCTTCATGGAAATTTCTTCCAAACATTTCCAGCAAAGCACAACCTCTAGCCACCTCAGCGGGAATTCATTTCAGCAATGAAAAAATATTCTACAGGACTTTTTTTTACATCACTGAGATATTTCTTGAAGTAATAGAGTGAGCCGCTGGATAAAAAAATGCGCACAATGAGAAGGATGTGTTCCCTTCAGTTTATTTTACTATTCTGCTGATGTGCCCTTCAGCACAAATACTGGTTTCATAATTCACCTTTCACATCTATTTTATGTAGTTTTCACCTCAGCTTGGAGGATTTTCATTCAAGTGTTGACCTGACCTGACCCTTTTGAACTTGTATGATCTGACTATCACAGCACAAGACAAAACAATTTTTGAAACTGTAATAAAGAATTCAGTTTCATTTATGCACTATAGATTTTTGTTTAGCTTCCATTTCCTTTTCTCTTCCTTGCTTGAATGCCACATAATGATAAAAATGCAGTCATAAATCAAAAACAGACTATAAAGTCCTAGAACATTACAAGATTATGTATTATGAAAACTTTATGCTGTTTATTTCAGTAGAGAAAGACGAAAGGATGTAGAACTGTATAATAATTCATACATATTGTATGTTCCATCTGCTAGTCATTTGGTATTGTTTAACTGATGAGTCTAAGGGGTTAACTCAAGCAGAAGCTGACAGCATATACAGAAGAAGGGAGACAATGAGTCGATAGCAGCTGTTCCAGCAAATACGTGAGACCATGTAGAAAACCAAATGCTTTGAAGTCTATCCCTGCCCTCCTGCTGAGCTGTCAAACTGGTTTGATTAAGCTCCAGTCACAGGTGCAAACAGAAAGATTTTTCTTAACTTCATAAAGGGACACACTTCCTAAAGCTGGACTCAAAGCTTAGCTGAAACCAAACTTCCACACCTGAGATCTTCAGATAAGTTTGGCCTGTGTAAGTGTTCAGGAAAGATAGATATGCAATAAATCTTTTCTTGTATTGGAACTTGGTTTTTAGTTGTTATTCCCATTTTAAATTTAAACAATATTTTATTTGGCAAAGGCTGTTTCAGATCACTGTATTAACCAATTCATTACAGCTCTGAGAAAGCTTGCAGGCCTTAAATCTATTTAGACCTGTTCATTAATCACATAAAGTTCAGTAAAAGGATTAGGTCAAAGATAACATGCAGTTCCTCTGCCCTGCAGCTCTTGACTCAGGTGGAGGTCAAATATACAACTAGATCTGATATCATGACATGGGTGACCTACATGTGAATACATAACGAGACAGGGAATTATGTTAGTAAATAGAAGAATATTGTTCTAACTAGTGTGTAAAGTGAGAACAGACATACTTGTATATCAATTACAGATTCAATGTAAGAAAATGTCAAGCACTTAGAAAGACCTATTATTAAAACTTTACACCACATAAAAACATAGTTAATATGTGATATGCAGCTTTGTTCTAGAAAACTGCATCCCATTTTTATTTATTTTAAATATCTCTATTACTTAAGAGTTCTTAAAATATACCTGTAGATGTCTGATGATTGCTTGCTTAGCAGTTTTTACTGTTTAATAGTGTAATACTGAGCTTACAAACACATCATTTGGTGTGTTTTTCTTCCCTCATTCAACCTTGAAAGAGCTACAAGGGCAGAATCCATTTGGTGACAGTGGGATTCATCAAAAACGGACATCAAAAGTAGAAATATTTATGTCTGAAATAATCGTTCCAGACTCCCTTCATAGTTAATAGTGGAAAAAAGCACTTGCGGGGTATGATTCATATTTGTAGGGTATGATTTATTCTATTCTAACATATCCATGTAATGTAGGACAGAAGAGTTCCATGTTATTGCCCAAGATAGCTTCCAGATACTGTAGAGTTTAAGGACACTTAGAGAAATTAACATGTTGAACTCAGGAGGGCTGCAGAGTGCTGAAATCTGTGTAAAAGCCTTAAAAAACAGGTTAAGGTCCTGAGAGACTCTATCTGTGAAGGGAAGTTATAAAGACACCATGTGCCAGTCTGGTGCACCCAGAGACCTGGGGTCTCTCTCCCAGGTCAATGGACATGGCTGCTGTTTTCCCATTTGAATGTTTACCCATCAGGGAGGCTGAGCATGTATTGCAGAGAGACACACAGACACACACACACTCTCACACAGAGGACACTAACACAGCTGGCCACACCTAGAGCCATGGAGTGCTGCCTTTAACAACATCCATACAAACACTACCAAGACTCATGTAAAACTTAAGTATGGATGGCAAAGTCCTGATCCTCCTTTCTGCCTAATCAGGATTGAGGTTCGCTAGTGAGAGCACTGTTGTGGTTTAACACAAGTTGGCAACTAAGTACGACGCAGCCACTCCCTCACCCTCCCCATCCTGGTGGAATGGAGGAGAGAATCAAAAAAAAAAAGTAAAACCTGTGGGTTGAGATAAAGGCTGTTGAATAGGACAGCAAAGGAAGAGAAAATAATAATAATAATAATGAAAAAAGAATATATGAAAAAAGTGATGCACAATGCAATTGCTTACCACCTACTGACCGATGCCCATCCCATCCCCGAGCAGCAGTAGGTGCACCCCGGCCAGCTCCCCCCAGCTTATATACTGAGCATGACGTCATATGGTATGGAATATTCCTTTGGTCAGTTGGGGTCAGCTGTTCTGGCTGTGTCCCCTCCCAGCTTCTTGTGCACCTGGCAGAGCATGGGAAGCTGAAAAAGTCTTTGACTTAGTAAAAGCACTGCTCAGCAACAAGTAAAACGACAGTGTGTTATCAACATTATTCTCATACTAAATCCAAACACAGCACTATACCAGCTACTATACGGGCTAGTGTTGACTAACCAGGTGGCTTTTGCTAAATGTGTATCCCAATGTTTAAATGTCCCACCACCCATTGTTCTCAGTGTAGTCTTTAACAGTCCATTTTATCGTTCGATTTTCCCAGAGGCTGGTGCATGACAGGGGATGTGATATACCCACTCAATGCCATGCTCTTTGGCCCAGGTGTCTATGAGGTTGTTTCAGAAGCGAGTCCCGTTGCCTGACTCAATTCTTTCTGGGGTGCCATGTCACTATAAGACTTGCTTTTCAAGGCCCAAAATAGTGTTCTGGGCGGTGGCACGGGATATGTTTCCAGCCATCTGGTGGTTGCTTCCACCATTGTAGGCACATGGCACTTGCCTTGGCGGGTTTGTGGGAGTGCAATATAAGCAATCTGCCAGGCCTCCCCGTATTTATATTTCAGCCATCGTCCTCCATACCAGAGAAGCTTTAACTGCTTGGCTTGTTCGATTGCAGTGCATGTTTCACATTCATGGCTAACCTGTGCAATAGTGTCCATGGTCAAGTCCACCCCTCAGTCACGAACCCATCTATATGTTGCATCTCTTCCTTGATGGCCTGAGGTGTCATGGGCCCATCGGGCTATAAATAATTCATCCTTACGTTGCCAGTCCAGATCCACCTGAGCCACTTCAATCTTAGCAGCCTGATCCACCTGCTGGTTGTTTTGATGTTCTTCAGTGGCCCAGCTTTTGGGTACATGAGCATCTATGTGACGCACTCTTACAACCAGGTTCTTTACCCAGGCAGCAATATCTTGCCACAATGCAGCAGCCCAGATGGGTTTACCTCTGCACTGCCAGTTGCTCTGCTTGCATTGCTGTAACCACCCCTACAAGGCATTTGACACCATCCATGTGTCAGTATAGAGACAGAGTACTGGCCACTTTTCTTGTTCAGCAATGTCTAAAGCTGTCTGTTCGGCTTTCACTTCTGCAAACTGATTAGATTCACCTTCTCCTTCAGCAGTGTCTGCGACTTGTCGTGCAGGACTCCATACAGCAGCCTTCCACCTCCAATGCTTTCCCACAAGACAACAGGACCCATCAGTGAACAGGGCATATTGCTTCTCATTTTCTGGTAGTTTATTATACAGTGGGGTTTCCTCAGCACGTGTCACCTTCTCCTCTGGCGATATTCCAAAATCTTTGCCTTCTGGCCAGTCCATGATCACTTCCAAGATTCCTGGACGACTGGGGTTTCCTATTCGAGCCCGTTGTGTGATCAGTGCGACCCACTTACTCCACATCATAGCATGAGTTCCATGATGTGTACAGGGGACCCTCCCTTTGCACATCCAGCCCAGCACCAGCAGTCGTGGTGCCAAGAGGAGCTATGCTTCAGTACCAATTACTTCTGAAGCAGCTCGAATCCCTTCATATGCTGCCAATATCTCTTTTTCAGCTGGGTTGGTTCTCTGGTTCAGCTGCAGTGCCTGTAGCCAGGGTTTGTGTAGCTGCAGTGCCTGTTGCAGGGGTTGGAGTAGCCACAGTATCCTTAAACCGTTGTTTAACCCTAAGCAAGACCCAACACACATTCAGGAGACATCGTAAAGGGAACATGCTGGTTTGAACATCCCAAGGATATTCAAAATTCTCAAGAGCTATTGTAATTAGCCTGGAGGAGAAGGGGAAGATGGAGGAAGGTGTCTCCCCCATAGGTTGACTCTCTGAGGAGAAAAAGTAAAAAGTGTAATTATTAATTTCAGATAGATGGCTCCTGAAGTACTGAGGTGACGGCTATGCTGAGTACAAATACCAGATTGATCTCATAACCAATAATTTTAATCATACTGTAAGCCAGTGTTACACAGTACAGCAAAGCAAAAACCTTAATCCACCTCCCAGAGGTGATAAAGAGCACATAAATACTGATAAACAGTATATATGGCAAGTAAGGTGTTACATAACAACTCTGAGAACAAATACAACAACTTTGAGAGCAAATCAATCAACATTGTGGCCAGCGACTACTAAACTAATATAATGAATGCTTATAAAAAATTTGTTTTAACACGCTCTGGTCAGATCTGTTGTTATCTCAACCCTTCGTGCCCCATGTTGGGCGCCAAAAAGGACTGTTGTGGTTTAACCCCAGTTGGCAACTAAGTGCCACACAGCTGCTCCCTCACCCTCCCACCGCCCTGGTGGGATGGGGGAGAGAATCGGAAAAAAAAAAAAACAAACGGGGGTTGAGATAAAGACAGTTTAATAGGACAGCAAAGGAAGAGAAAATAATAATAATAATGATAATAATGATAAAGGAATATAAAAAACAAGTGATGCACAATGCAATTGCTCACCACCCGCTGACGGATGCCCATCCCATCCCCGAGCAACAGTCGCCACCCCCCAGCTAATTCCCCCCAGCTTATATACTGAGCATGACGTCGTATGGTATGGAATATCCCTTTGGTCAGTTGGGGTCAGCTGTCCTGGCTGTGTCCCCTCCCAGCTTCTTGTGCACCTGGCAGAGCATGGGAAGCTGAAAAGTCCTTGACTTAGTAAAAGCACTGCTCAGCAACAAGTAAAACAACTGTGTGTTATCAACATTATTCTCATAGTAAATCCAAAACACAGCATTATACCGGCTACTAGGAAGAAAATTAACTCTATCCCAGCTGAAACCAGCACCCTCTAGATTCACAAGCACACCCATATTTGTGGATCCCTCAAATATCAGCACAGGCTTCCTGCCTGCCTAATAGCCCTGCCCAGATCCTGGGCCCTCATACTCAGTACACAGCTGTCCTCCTACTCACTAGCTAATCCAGCATGATGTTCACTGGAAAACAGATGCACATACTCACACACTTGAGTCACAAGCACCCCAATACTTGCAGATCTCTCAAATATCATATTGGGCTCTCAGCCTGCTTAATATCCATGCCTGGACCCTGGGCACCCTCACCTACTCAGTCTTTAAGTCTTACCAGAAACAGGCTTTCCTCCTACTTGTCTGCTAGTTCAACTTGAAATTTGCTGATGAATGACACATACACATACATTGAGTTAAAATCGTTAGGGGAAAATATATGCTCTGACCCCTCCAGTTGCGGGCACATGAACTTTGCAGCACTCACAGATAGAATAAATTACACAGAAAGATATTTAAGAAAGGATTTAATGAGAAGATAAGATAGATCGTAGTGATCAGGTGCAGGGCTCAGTCATACAAGCACACTGACTGGTGCCTGTTTATATGTGACCAGCCCCTTATATCCTTCCTCCTCCCTATTTTCCCACACTTGTTCCTCCCTGATCTGCCGTCATTCCCCGTTTCCCCACCTCTGGCCCTCCCCTTAATCACCCCTTAATAGATTTTGCACAGTTCCACAAGCCCCTTCTGGTATCCCATGATAAGTGTTGCAAAGTCACATAGGGACCCCTGAAGTACCCCATAATATTCATGCTAGTCTTCTTTCCCTTTTCTTATCAGTTATAAAGTTCAGGTCGACTCCCTTCAAGGTTATGGCTGAGAGTTTTCTTAATGGCTCATCAATCAGCAGGTGAAGAGTTCTGGTCTTTGTTATTGTCGCTGTTATCACCTGCGCCTCAGGTTTGTGTATCTGTGTGTTTAATTTATCACTTTCCTTGGTATTTGTTATTTCTTTTATACTGAATAGTCCTTAAACAGATAACTTAATGAATCAGATGCTCTCACATTCCACACGCCCTTACACTGCCCAGATTGATTTTCTAGTGTCAGCTGACGCTTATTCTAGTTCTCTTATCTTCACTGGACATTTATTGGAGCATGCTCTGGCTCCCATTTGAGGCATAAGCCCATGGAATTTTGGGGGCTTTTTTTGTTCTTGTTGTTTTTCAAATGGAAACCAGAGATGGACAAGAAGTAAGCTCTGCAATAAACTTCTGAATGCTCATCTCTTTCAGATCACATAATCTGGTTTTGGTTCATTCTTAGATTTAGTAACCACATGTAGTTTAGAATTGACTGGAAGGCTCACACAATCAGTAGGCAACAGATGGGTCAGAAAAGCAGTCTATTGCTGACAGGGAGCCAACAGGAGGTCACTGTAAGAGAGGTGTCACCAACAAGAAAGCAAGCTGCAATTATGAATGAAAGGAATTAAGTGTTTTTAAAAGAAAATGATCTTTTGCTGTTACTGTTGTAGTCATTGTACAAACTTTTTGGATTTTGCACTCATTATTTTTTAGTAGTCCTAGCCAAATAATCTCTTGGAAATTCTTTATTTTTCCTTGGACTCTTAATTGTTTCTGTTGAGCATTGTATTTAAATCATCTCACATAGTTATGTTTGAGTTCATGACAAAACAATGAGTTTGCTAGAAGGTAACTGGAAGGAATTTGTATGCTGTAATTTCAAAAACACAGTTCTTACATTGTCTCATTTGCAGTAGCCTGTCTGGACATTAACACTTAGTTCTGGGGTTTTTTTCTGGTTGCTCTTCATTCAGCTTGCTAGTAACCCTGTATTTTTCAGGCAAAATTTGATTAATTTCTAAAGGCCTACTTGACGAGAACTTTGCCTTTGGACTAAATCAATATAAACATTAGATTGTATGACAGTCATACGGTCATAGAAAAATCTAGGTTGGAAGAAGGAAGCTGTTGATGCCACAGAAAGGAGGGGAGAAGTGAAGGGAAACAGCTTATCAGGGAAAGCCTAGGGAGATTTCTGGAGAGTTTGTCCTGTTATTCTGACTATTGCTGGGAAACTGAATTAGAGTGATGAGACAAAATTCTTCCCACCCTTACAGTAATCTTTATCCAAACCTCTGCTCTGATGACAATAGCAGACACAACCAATCTAGGTTTCCAGGGATCTGTCATATGGTTTTTTTTCAGGAAACATAATGGGATCTGCTGTTACCTCAAGCAACTCCTACTTTATGAGCACATAACATTAGTTCTTGTCCTTTCCTTCCATGTGCACTCCCACAACATTGGTCTCCACAATACATTCCTGCATCCACACACTATGTGCTCAAATCAGAATTACAGTACCTGTAGAATGAAGTTTCTCTCCTTGTCGTACTAGTATATCATTTATCTTAACAATTGTATCTGCAATCTAAAAATTCACAGTATGTATTCCAGTTCATCTTAAAAATATTTTGGAAATTTTGGATTGGAGGAGAAAGCCTTGATTGTTGAGCAACTGGTAACGAAGTCTTTAATAATTAACTAATTTACTAAGCTTAAGGTTAATATCAGTTAAGACTAATGGTGACAAGAAAACTGTTGGAAGTTTTTTCAGGACCCATGCTAATATAGGTCAGAAACCAGTCAAATTACAGGCCCAAAATACTTCATACCTAATTTATGCTCATTCCTTCTGGGTGAATATTATCTTTAAATAAGTCTTTATCCCCCATTTCCTTTCCCCCTCCCCACCACTTTAATATATGGAGAAAATTAATATTCCCTCTTTTTTTGTTGTTTTGTTTTGTTAGGTCAGTAAAAGCCTTTTTGATATGTCCTTTATTCCTTTTCTTAAAATATCGCTTCCCTCCATTATTCTCAAAACCTTTCTTTACACCTGTTATCCTCTTAGCCTCTTGTCTCTCTACGATGTTTACTTTTCGTATGCAAATTTCAAAGTAGTTCCTTACTCAATGACATTAATACTTCCTTATCTGTATTAGGAATATGTTACTATAGGAACACAATTTCTTTAAAAAAAAATAATTAAATAGCTGTATCTTATTTATGGCTCATAAATATTCATAAACTTATGCATTGATATGCGTAGCCCATTTCTTCTGTTCTTGTCACAACTGATGAGTCCCCATTTTGTGTCTTGTTGTCTCTCTACATTTATTTTGATCCCATGAACCTTTAATGTATAATAACTAGCAGCTCTACAGGCCATTTTCTTGCCTGCTTCTGCTGCTATACAATTGGTAATCCAATAAGATGTGAAGACTAAGGATGGAAGAAAAGGCTTTATACATCTTTCCTTGGTTTAAGAAGGCCAAAGACTCATGTGAATTCCCTGAATTTGTTCACCCACTGGAGTCAAGCTTTCCCAACTACCTGACACTTTCCCTGCCCAGTACCTTGGGGACAGACAGGAAAGAAAACAATACATTTCAAAAGACAAACTGGCTTTGTTCTGTAACAAATAATGAGTGACACATCACACTGAAGGCTGAAAGGGCTACTTTGTATACCAAGCCAGTTTTGCTCACATAACATTGTACATTCAGCCTTTGAATCACGACACCTTTAAACAGAAAAATTCAATCCAGCCTTGCTGTTTCATATTCAAAATGCCTTTTAGTACTAAAAACTCTTGGAGAAAATATCACTTTCCAATAAACTTAGTGTCATCCTCCTTCACAAAACATAGATTGGCAATTTTGCATATAAAATATTGTACATAGCTTCAGTTGTAAGTCAGATAAGTCAGATTTTTTCATTACTTGTGTTTAACAACTTCTCAGTTACAGAACTGGAACAAATTTGATAAGAACAGTCTTCTTATGCTTGATCAGGATACTAGTGTCTTTATTTTTTCTTTTTCAAATCTGTAGTATGTACCTGCAGATAGAGAAGACATTCAACGCTTGGTTTTTAGATTTCAGTGAAATGGATTTTTACCTGTGTGTGACTGAAATATGATCATTTAGAACAAAAAAGAGTGAGTGAAAAGAAAGATGTCGTGGACCACGGGATCTGGACAGGCATGAAGTTATGAAAGAGTCAGTAAAAAGACATGAAATAAAATTCAAAGGGTTGCTATTTAATGCATGAAAAATAGACTCGAGTGACTATAAGTGGGAAAATTTTTATAATTTAATTGAAAATGAAGATGTTTTAAAGTCTAATTCAACACATTTCACGCATTCGTAAGTGAAAGCATGGTGAAATGAAAATGTTAAGTGTGAAATCAGGCATTTTGTTGCTAAAGGGTACAAACATAATACGGGTGATGCTAGTAAAACATACTCTGTATTTGTATATGATAATGATATTCTGAATGTTTTGATGCAGTATTATACCAAAAATAGTATTGTTAATCAGGATTAAGTAACATACAGGGAGGTTGGCATACAAACAGATAAACTGAGATTGCTATGTTAGCAGCATCATACTCTATATATTAATGAGACATTCCTTCTTTGTCCTTTTGTAAATCTTGGCAGGATGTAGTCAGCCAAGAAAAGATCTGAATTATAAAGGATGTTCACTAATTTTCAGAGTATTTTCTAATAAACAGGAATAGAACCATTTAACAAACAGGAAAGATTTTTACTTTTGTTTCAAAAAGTTATACATTTAACATTGACAGTAAGACTTAGCACACAGCAGCTAAGCTTTAAAACTAAGTTATGGAAATGAAAAGCTTAACAAAGAAATCTAAACGTACTCATTTTTACAAAACCAGTGTCTTTTAATTTAGTCTCACTCACTCTAAAGTTTAAAATAAGTATTCAGAAAAATCTTTATCGTTCCTCATCTTTAAAAGGAATTGGATAAACAGTAATTTCAAAATAGACAAATTGTCTTGTAGTGAACAAATATAGAAAGAAATTAAAGGAAGTGCTTGTTGGTGGGAGGCCCATAGGTGTTAATTTGAATAAAGGTTGAACAGTGTCTGATAAAGCAGTTCCAACATGATTTCCATGGTTATAAAAATCTTTTCAAATGACAAAATACTTTTTCTGAAGAATTTTCACTACAAAATCAAATATAATTCATACCATTTAAAGTTCACATAATAAAATATAGTGAGTAACTCATTATGTAAGCAGAAATGTCTAATATATGGTCAGAAACTAATTAGGAATACAGTATTTCTTCCAGTAGAAGCTCTCTATTGTAGTGATTCAGCTTCCTTTTTAATCAGTGTGCTAAATTAAGAAGCCTGTAAAATATTTCATACTGAGGTGCCACTCCATAGTTTATTTTAATGTAAAAATAAAAATGATTTGCAAAGGAAAGGGTTTCAAAAGTTTAATAACCTATATTTAAAAGGATGATCATTTTTATTACTTGCATCAATTTCAGAGTTAAGGCACCTACTGCAATTATTTGTATGGTGCATATCAGTGATAATTCAAATACTGTCACCCAGGTCTCTAAAATGTTAAAAAATATTTCCTGGTGCATTCATGATCAGGAGTTTTATAATCCTGCTACTCTAAGCTAAAAGGAAAAAAAAAATCCCCTACTGATATTTCCTACAAATAGGAAATGACCATGTGGTGAATAATTTCCTTAGGAAGCTGTGCTGACACAAAAAAACCTTAAGTGTCATCCTTTTTAACTGTTTTGATGCAAACTCTAATGTCTTAGCTATCCTTGAAAACTTTGAAAAAAGCTTAGGTAAATATCCTTCTTCATATTATTTACATTACTGCATTAGTCTCTTTTTATTACTGAAATGACATTTACGTAATTAAAAGCAAAGTGTTTCTTCTGCATTTTACCTTTGCTAACTCCTCCAAGTCCCAAATGAAAAAGAAAAAAAAAAAATATAAGAGTTTCTATCATTATAACAAAACTTAATAAAGCCACAAAGAGGAATATGGCCATTGTGGTTTGTATAATTGTCAAGGCTCTGAGGGCACCGACAGGCCTGCCTGTCCCCGCCTAGCTTCTGCAGGGCTTCCCCCATCCTGCCCATGGCCCAGGACCCCATTTCAGCCTCGCCAGGACTGTTAGCCCCTGCCCCAGCAACATGGCAGCATGGCCCGTCTCCAGCTCCCCACAGCCCTGCCCTGCCTGGCCATGGGCCCCACCGAGCTGGGACCACCCATGAGGCCAGCCTTGGCCTGTCCCTGTCCCCATGGAGGTGCCCAATGCCCGGGGCTGGGGCTGCCCTGGTGCCCCCCAGCTGCCCTGCTCCTGTCTGGGGTGGTGGGATGGGCCTTGGCCACCAGGTCCTGCCCTGACAGACCCCATGGGATTCCCCCTTGGCTCCCTGGCCTTCACTGTGCCCTTAGATAAACATAAGTCTTAGTATGTTCAGTAACACAAACAAGAGGTCTAGGAGTATGTCAAGGTAGCAAGATTCACCAGTCTATCATATACTTATTTACATCCATACTTCTGTATTTTAGGAGTTCCTCCCTGGAAGGACAGTTTCGAACTGTCCATGTTCCTTTTGATATGTAAGGATAGAGCAGGCATTTGGGTTAGGAAGTAGGACTGGACCTAGAACCCTTCTGGTGCATCAGACGTGAAAATTTTTCACAGAGTTTGGAATCCAGTTATCAATCACTAAAGTATCTGCATGATTGCAGATCTATGTATATACTACATTCTTGTGACTTCATGGAACTGCTCATGTTTAGCTTGAAAGCTGTGAAGGCATCTCCTCAGTTTACGCTGAAAGTTTCTTCAGTAAACCGGCTGACTAGTTAAAAAATTGCAGAAAAGCACTAAATGCTGACTTTGTTGCCTTCATCTCATATAGACTGCCTATGCTGCATTTTCTGGCAATGTCTGCATCCATGTCCTTAAAAAGTTTTAGAAAGGGAATGAATCATGCTCTACCAAAAAGCACGGTGCATTGCATAGTTAGCTCATAGGAGAACCTTTTCTGACTTATAACTCCTGATCAGTCTTAGCACACTGCCAACTGAGTCTTCAGTCATCATGGGTTAATTCCACCATCATCCCCAACGAAGCATCAGTAGTCCTTCACTGTCTCTGTTTAAATTTAGCAACAGAAAGTAGGTACTAAGTTGAAGTGCGTATAAAGGCCTCTGGCTCACTGTTTCTACATTGAAAATGGCTGTTCCTCGCCTAATGGGATTTAGCATGATTTAAAAAACAAGTCTTCCCTTAGAAATATGCTAATTAATTTCTTCCCTAGTTCCCAAAAGTTTTCGAATGAAGTTCTTGCTTTCTGGTTAGAATTCTCACCCAAAAAAACCCTCAAAAAACAACCACAAGCAAAATAAAGGGAAACTGCAAAATATCTAGCTATTTGGGCCCGAGGATACCTTTTTGGGAAACAGAATATGACAGTTCAAAACCTCCTGAGAACAGGTCTGAGTGTAGAGGCATAAAATAGGCTACAATATTTTTAAAGTGTACATGCTTCTTTGTGTAGATAAAACAGGTGATGTCTTTGAAATTACTGGAAATAATAAAAATCTTATTCCCCATGTCTTCCAGTTGTCTCATCTTGGCATGTTCTTCTCTTAAAGGGTTTGTACCTTTCAGAACAGCTTTCAAAGTAAATATATGATAGATATCTTTGTCAAAAAAAGCAGCTTGATTCCATGTTCCAGTTACTATAGGTCAGCATCTATGGTCCCTGGATGCCTGGGACCATAAGGGCTCTCTCAGCAGTCCCAGGGAACAGATTGGCTATATAAACAGCACCAAACCAGCACACACAGAAAAAGAGAAACCCTGCTGCTTCATTATTTTTCCTGCAGCTGTATGGGCTGTCTTGTGCCTTGCTTATAGTTTTATAGGGAGTAATCATATTGAGAACACCTGGGGTGACATGTAATTACAGCATGATTGTGTGGAAAAATGTGGGTCTATTCAAATTTCTCAGGGGCTGTAGACAGCTGGTTCCTTTTAATTCTTACAACAGCATGTGTTCTGTAACAGCTGGAGATGCGTTTTCCTATTCAGCCTCATTTGATGGATTGATCATGAGGCAGGTGATCAGCAATTTCTAAACTGTAATCCAAACTCTGCCACTAACTTGCTGTTTTGCTGTTAGCCTTGGGCAAACCACTTACAGTCAGATCCAGCTGAAATATTTAAAGACCTAAAGAATGACCTAGGTAGAATATAGACATTTTTGTCCAGAACTGCAGTTTTGAAATCCGAGTTAATCCTGTCTAGCTTCAGAAACATCCCAGTACAGAAACTATAGGGGATTGCTGTTTTGTTATAAGTTCTAGAGATAATTATTCATAGTTTATCTGCAATCTTCTATTCTTTCCTCATATTTAAGGATGATCAGCAGACAAAAAAAATTGCTGGACTTGCGGAGATATCAATCTCATTGAACTCTTGAATTCTAACTCTCCAGCAGAAAAAAAAAAAAAAGCTTGAACAATGCAGTGATACTATTGGTTTCTTTTGCAATAAGAATACAGGAAAAACCTATTTTAAACCATTTTTATCCATAACCGGTTCTCTTGTCTGCCTGGGGGAATGGAGATGCAGATTTTCCTTTCCTTTCCTTTCCCTCCTCCCTCCAAAAAAGCAAAGGCATGCCCTATCCATCAGATTAAGGGTTTACTGAAAATAATTCAAGATTTTCCAATCCACAGAGCAAGAAAAATTGAATATGACTAGAACTTAATGGTTTTTCTTTTTAATGAGAACCCCAGACTCTCTTCTTTGACACCAAAAATTGGATATTTATCTTATTCAATGGCTACTTAATATCAAAAGCCTGAATATAGTTATCAAAACCTAATATCTCTTCTTCCCGGTGCATGCTTGAATCACTTTAGCTACTAAATCACATTATCTCAGGTCTAGTAAGTATTGATTTTTTTCTAATTGTGATACTGTGAACAGATTTTACAGAAAGGGAAAATATTCTCTTCCTGTTCTTCCTCCATCATGAGAAATGAGAGCTTGAACCTATGTTGGATAAAGAAGACAATGAACTGGATGTTTCTCACCACGTATTGTAAAGGAAGTCTAGGAGCTGAGCAATACCGCATGTAGCTGCAGGTTTATAACCCTAACAGTACAATCCAGAGACCTGTTTCACATGAATGAAGTTGTATGTTGCATTGTTTATCTTCTAGAGAGCAAAATCATTTAGGGAGAGGTCCAAAAATCCCACATAAGCATGCAAAGTACCATTTAGTTTACATTTATGTGCACAGAGCAAACAAAATAGCTCACAAAATAGTTCACAAAACAAAGAAAAAAAATGAACAAAAGAAACCAGCAACAAAACACTGAAGAGCAGCTGCCCCCCAAAGGCCTAAATGCTTCAGGGTATGGGGTTGCTATTTCTTTTTTACACAGCTATCCTAGAGATGTTGCCAATTCAGCAGGGCTTAACATGTTGATGCCTATTTTATCCTTAAGTGTGTTAGGATTTAAAAAATTAGGTATCAGTATGTTCATATTGCATTGAGACCATAATCCAGTATAAGCGTTCACCCAACAGTACACCTAAATCACAGAAAGAAACAGATCAAGTGTAAGGTATAACAGCCAATGGCATTTTCCACGTAAAATTCAGCTGCAGAGGAGCAGGTGATACTGCTCACTAAAATGTATGATTTTCTTCAGCAGCTGTCCAGGAGACAGAGGAATTGGGTTGACTGGTTATTTCAATGGAAAGGATTTCAAACATAACTGCAGGAAGCAGAGGTGGGAATGAGAGCTGACTACTCCTTCTATTGAATCAGTACAAGACCTCAAAAGCTTAAAGGCAGATGAGTCTTCTGTAAAGACCAAGGAGACAAGTACTTCCTGTGGAAAAGGGAGGCCTTTGGCCTTGCCTTTGCACTGCCATTTTACATTCCAAGGGGACTTTCTACATTTGCATAGTGGTATTTCCCACATTACCAACTTTACCTAGTTTTTATCCAGGCCTTTTTTCTTTTTCCCCCATCAAACATTTAAACATCTCACCTAAACATGGTGAAGGTACAAAGTGAATATTTTACCTTGAAGCCTGACAGTGTCATTTTATTCCCAAAAATATTCACGTTGTTCTCTTTCACCTAAGACAATGCTTGGTGTTGAACAAAAGCTGTGGGGTTTTGTTTGCTGTTTGCTTGCTTGCACTTCCAGGAGACAACATCTTTGCTTAGAATTTAACTCTGTGTTAGCAACTAAGAATGGACACCTTTACCCACAAAATCTGCACTGAGAAAAGTTTTGGGACATTCAGTTCTCGATGTCTAATGTTACTCTAGTGTCATGTTTTGTTATTACCTTAAACTAGCCAGCATATATATAGAAAAATCTAGGGGTTTTGGTAAAATTGTGTTGGCAATGATAATTACTAGAGTAATACAGTTAAAGTAAATATCGTCTTTGTTATTTTGCAATGCTACACAGTTGCTTCGCATTAGGTTTTGGATT
>WAAD01001896.1:527-16711 GCA_013389945.1 Fregata magnificens
GTGTCTATACCTTTGATTAGTATGTTCATTTTCTAATTTTATTTTTATAGAGCTCTTTAATATTTAAATATTATTGTAGCTTTTAAATATATGCTTTAAATGTGCAAGAAAATGAGAAATTTATTATGTCTCTGCTCACTCTGCTCTCCTTCAATTCCAGTTTTTGTGTCATTCTTGTCTGATCAGGAAGATTACTACCCTTAGATTATCTGTTTTTAAGAAGTGCATACTCTGCCCGTGCCCTTACACCTAAGTGATGATTGCACATTTACCTTTATGGCTTAGGACAGCCTCATATCCCTCAAAAGCTCATTGTTTATTGAATATTTTCTGTAGTGTAGAAGATTAGATGGAACTATATAGATATTTTGTTGGAACAATTAAGTTAGGTCCTGTCCCACAGATTAATCACTCTGGAAAGGACTCAAGAGCTCAAGAGTATATTTTACATTTGCATTTCATGCAGCCCTTGGTTCTTTCTCTCAAGCTTTTGAACAAAGAATAAGGAAGTTGTTAAAGAGAAGGCTGAGCCATCCATGAGGAAGAGGACCCTAACACTTTGAGTTTTGAGAGTCTTTTTGGAGGGAGGGAGGGAAGGAGGAGAACAGGATCTTCTTTTTCCTCTTTTCTGTATCCTTTTGTTCCCCCACCTACTTGTAATAGAACATGTTCACTTAAAGGTGGAGGAGAGATTTTATTATGGTTTTTGGTTGGTTTTTTTTCTCTCCAGTTTTCATCTCAAAAATTGAACATATAGCACCATAAAAGGAAAAAAAACATATTTACCTTCAAATAATTAATTTTTGCTCAGACTTTTAATACTTTTTATTTATAATTTTGGTTTATACGTAACTCAAATATCTGTTCCTGATTTTTAAAGAAATAACTTTGATTTTAATCTTTTGTGTGTCAGACCAGAGTTCAAGATGAGTTGGTTCAAGTTCAGCCCAAATTTAAGAGTAATTTGCTAGAATCAGTTGCAGTTTTCCACGAGGATGTGTCAAAATTTGAAATGTCATATGAAACGGTAAATGAATTTAGTAGTTACCTGTAAGACTTGCACTTAGTTTTTCAATATTTTTGGTTTGCAGCAGTTGGGTGCCAGAATTCTATTCTGCTGAGCTACTGAGTGTATGATGCCATGGTTGTTAAGCAGTCATCACTGTAGCTCAAACTTTTCAGTATGAAGAAAAAGCAGTGCACACAACACTGTAAGGAAAGAAAAGAATCCCTGGTGGTACAACTTGCCATGAAATCTTAATTTAGAAATTAATTTAGAAATTAATTTCAAAATTGTAGCACGTGTTGTGGCATCTTTGCTCACACATCAACATTAAAAAAGATGGTCTCAGGCCACTCACTGGGTATTTTATTTTCAGCAAAAGAACAAAATATGAAAAATGAAAGTCTAGTCCTATTCAGTTTAATTAAGCTAAAGAATATTAAATTTCATAAAAGTTATCTTTTCTTAGATTTACCATTGTAAGTATTGTGTTACCAAGATACATAACTTGATTCGATTTTGACTACCAAAAAAATATGCATTTTGTGATGGCCTGTAAATATACAGTGGTCTTCAGTCACTTTGAGAATGAATATTCAATTTTTGTTAACTGCTTGTTTGAAAGGAAGGACCTATGGTTCCAAGTATTCCACCTCAGGAAGCCAGTAGTAGGCTACAGATCTTTCAGGTAAGAAAATAAACTGTTGAGTTTCCACATAATTAAAATTAGGTCTGCTATTGCTTATCAAAACAAGTTTAGAAAAAGACACATTTACAATCTTTGGTAAATGTGTCTTGGTGGATATTTTGTGTAGCATTATGTTAACTACGCTTTAGTTTCTATCAGGCAATGTTTTCCTTAATGTGGAAGGATTGATTGATTGGTCTGTAACCTTGCTTCACTCTTCACGTTTTGTGAGCAGAAATTATCAACTTGAAGTAATAAAAGCAGTAGAAGAGGGAAGAGTCAAGTACCACAACTCAATAATGACTAAAAATAAGCCAGGTTACATATCAGTCACATAAGCCAATCTTTTCATCATTTAAGGATCACATTTTCCATTAGATAATTGTCTTTCAACTTGATGTTTGTTTGTTATGAACTGTAGTTCATGGGTCCATAACCTGTTTTTAATCTGTTTTTAATCCTTCTTCCTTTCTCTGCAAGTTACCGTAACTTGAAGACTTTTTCTTTCAACAGGACTTTTGTCAGTCTTTTACATATTGTATAGACTCTGTAAAAAGTAAATTCAGAGTTTGTGAAAAGCACTAAGTAACTAACAGAAGGTGCTTAAATCTCCTAATGCATCTAATATGTACTGAAATTTGAGCAATTTTGGTTGAATTGGCTGTATTTATTATTTTGCCAAGAGAATGCTTTGTACTTGTGGAGAGTAACTGCCAAAATCATTCTTCTTTCCATTTTTCTATGGTGATCATATCCTTTGGACAGCAGTTATACTTTGAAAGTAATTGTATTTTTTGGCACTCTTCGGTGTTTTTTTCAGGCTGTATATTTTACCATAATCTGATACAAATATTTTCTTTTTTTTTTCCTCAATAATGTGGAATTCATTNATTTTCATTTTGCCTGTATGAATCCTAATTTTATCAGGCTAACTTTGATGAGCTGTGGAGAAAGTTTATCACATACTCATCTGGTGAACAGTTGTTTGGATTGCCTGTCACAGACTATGAAATTTTGCATAAAGTCAGGTAACCGNTAAACTTTCACTATTTGAATTCAATATATGGATTTGAGTGATATATATACATTACGTGAGAACTGTTCAAAACTTTAGATGAAAAATATTTTCAGAAATTTAAATATGCTTCTAATGAAATTATTTTAAGACNCATTGCCTTAAATTAAATAAAAAATAAATAAAAAAGAAAAAAAAGTCAATGAATATTTTAGAGGTCTAATGAACTTGCCAATAAAAAATAATTGTATTTTTTTATTATGGTAACAAAACCATACCAGATTATTTTACTACATGTAAATACTATATAAAGGAGTAGAATACAATGTCCTAGAACTATACATACAGTTATATATCAGTAGATGAGTAAATATAGTATTATGTATTAAGATATGGTACAAAGAGCAAACAAGGAAAAAGCAAGGAAAGGTCAGTGTATCATCATATATAAAAAATGTAACTAGAGCTTTTATGAAAGTCTAAATTTTTTGAGCAGCTGTACAAATGAGAATCAGATTCTAAAGCTTCTGTCCCAGCCATTTAAATGGTTTGATGATGATTCATACCGGATGAGGATCTGACTCTTTCTGGCTGTTTTTAGATCAGCATTTTAGTTCAGATTCAGAGAGAGCTTCCAAAGTAAATCGACTAGTTGTCCCCACTTGCCATGCTCTGCTTTGCACTGCAGAGCCAGCTCAGGGTACATAAGCTAGGTTCCTTTTGGATGAATGGAAGTTTTATAGAATTAGATGAAAGCAAAACTTCCCCCAAATATGTTTATTGTGGATATTAGGTCCTTAGCACCAACTCTCTGCTCTTTTTTGTGGATTTTATTCATGAAGTGTTCTTTTCTACATTAAGAAATATAATCTAATCGATCTACCTCAATTTTTGTACTAATATGACATATACCATGTATTTAACAGTTGTGAGATATCCAAATAGCTGATTGAAATTATTGGTATGATTATTTTTTTTTTCCAGGAAGGAGTTAGGCTTACTTCAGAAACTGTATGGATTATATGATACTGTAATAAACAATATCAATGGTTATTATGAGATACTTTGGACAGATGTAGATATTGAAAAAATTAATGCTGAACTTCTGGATTTTCAAAACAAGTATGTTCAAAATATGAATTATAACTGATGCTAAATGCAATAAGATTTAGGTGACTTCAGTAAAGCTATTTGATATATTTAAATACAAAACTTCCATGGATAAGGTTTATCATAAAGTAATAAGATTCTTCAAGGAAGAGTGGAATAACACTACACTTTTAGTTAACCAGCCTTTTATCTGTAGTTTTGATAATCAAAGGGCATACGATCAGTTGAAGAGTCAATCTCCTTAGCTAAACCAACCAAGAGGTTAGGATTGCTGAAAGTTTATTTGTAAAAAGTAAGTTCTTCAACTAGGAGGATTAGCCCATTGATTTTAAGTCCTGAATACAAGAATAACAATTTCTGAGTATTTTAGAATATTTTATCATTTTTTTGAAACATTTCTGCCATTTCAAATACATTAACAATGCAGAGTGTCTTAAATAGTATGGGTTTGTAAAAAAGTTACAAATATTGCAGTAATGCTGAAAGCTTAAAATGTTTTTGACACTGTTGAGAGGATTAGATGTAATTAGTTTGATTCAGAAGTATTTTCTAACCTTTTAATTTAACTCTATTTTTAATATTTTCAAAAGTAGATATATTGTTTGGGGAAGAAATATAATGTAGAAGACTAGGTCAAGGATTATTTTACAACAGAATAACTGCATCATTGAGTGCAGTCCCCAACTCTCCTGCTGCCTAATAGAGTCCTGTTATAAGCTTGGCGAGCTCCATCCTAAAACAACTGCAGCTTTCTTGGCACTTTCTTTGCACCCCCAGTCCTCCTATTAGAACAATATTCCAGAATCTTGCATTATTAATATCCAAAATAAAGGCATGACTAATTGATGTACGTTTGTACTTGGGCCAGTATTTGGTATTTTAGAGTATATCTATATTTCAGTGATAGAGCAGTGCAGGCCTATTAAAACAGCTTTAAATCAATCTTAGATAATGTTTAAATCTAATTGCTGAAATACAGAGCTCCACAAGAGCTAAATTATATTAATCTCTGAAATTGACATTGGTTTAAGGTAGCTCAAGTAGAAAAGTATAGAAGAGCAATTACTTTTCTAACTGCAGCAAAGAAAAAACCTTCAGTATAAATAGTTCTTTCTTAGGCTGTTAAGCACACATCCCACCTATTTACCCATCATTTCCTTCCATGCTCCATTTTGTCAACATATCTTACCCCTTGGCATTACTTTGGCAGGTTTTCATGTCTTATTACACAGGTGGCTTCAGGTAACCCAAAAATAGTAGCATAAGCTTCCTAAACTAGGGGGATTCCACTACAGGATGTGGATTTTTTTTGTTTGTTTTGTTTTGTTATTGACTTCTAGTCCAGGGTGTCATGGTAGTCTAGTAAATATATGTTTTCCTGAAGGTTAACTGATATATTAAATATTTCATTATATGGCATAAAATTGGTAAAGGAAGAATTTTCATAGTTTTGAAATTGCACTTTTGACAGTCAGAGTTGAAGGTTGGGTCTTAGATTTGCATTATTTCTGAATTTCTAAGTGGGAAACGTTAACCAGAGACTAATAACCTTTCAAGGAAATATGTGCCAAAGAGTATTTTTCTTTCCCAAATTTGAGGTTACATATGCTGTTAGAATTTCAGGGATTAAGAGTCTCTCAAAGAAGATGTTGACAGACACCTAATTGGCAGTATTTTGTCTTTGTGTAAAACAGTATCTCCTGGTTCACAAGGCTCAATAAGGATAACAGGGCTCCCAGGGCTCTGGAACCTGCATCATGTCATTCAAAATCTGCCTCTTTACTGTATCTGATTCCTGTGTCCCAAGTCACTGAACTTGACCTTATCTCTTTACTAATGAATGAAAAGAATGGCTGCAGAGAAATTTATAAAATTTTCAGACATTTTGCCTGATTTTCTAAGGAAAAAGGTCATCTGTGATGTCACTGTCTGACCATGTCTGTGCTCCTCTTTTTCAGCATTCTTGAATACTTTTTTTTTAAATCTATTGGCTAGTTTAAACTTTCAACAAGGCAGATTTCTCACAAAATAACCTTAAGTGCCTATGAGTTTTATAAAAGTCAAAACTTCACTGTAGTCCAAAAACAGACACAAAATACTTTTCCCCCTGAGGGAAAGGCAGGCAGGTATTAAACATTCTGTTTGACAGCAACTGGGGAGCCAATTAACAAGAATGTACTGGCAACCACAGCACCAACATTGCTCTAAACCAGGCACAGACTGCTGTATCCTACCTGATTACAGAAAGTATGAAATTATATCAGTGGGAGGTAGGGAGATAAGTGACAAAGGATGCAAAACCAAGAGAAATATGATCCAGGCTTTATTACTTTTCCTGCTAAGGATATACTTTATAATTTACCTTAGGACATTCCTGTGATGGGTCAACTGCTTAATTCTTAGTCTGTAGACTCTGTAAAAGTGTGGTCAAAGAGGTGAATATTCATTTAGCTGTTTTACTGGGGTTTTTTTCCACATTAGAAATCTAGAATTTTCATTTTCTTAGTGGATAGTTTCAGGAACACTAACCAAAAGTGGAGGAGAAGGTGGTCATATCTTTCTAATTTTCACATCTGTCTCCAAAGTGGTATGTTAATGTGTGCCATGTGTGTTACTGGTATTGTAAACTGAAGTAAATATTATATTTTTACAAGGATTACATATGTGACATTTAACTGGTTTTGCTTTGTTTTCATTTGCCAATAAATAGCTTTGATGATAAGCAGCAGGTAAGCTATGTTTTAACGCAAACTGCAATATTTCTGTTCATTTGCAAAGAACGTATCAGTGGTTAAAACTGTTAAATATTATGATTTGTTAGTAGGGCATTTGCATTAGTTTTTCCTAAGAAGGTAGACTAATTGACACAAATTGGAATTTTACATAGAAAATGTAATACAAGCTAATTCATATCTCCTTGTCTGTTTTTAAAACATTTAAATAATTCCTATTTTGACAAAAGAGGCATTTACTACTGTATCAATTTAACTCAACTGCAGGTGCCGTAGACTACCTAAAGGACTCCAACACTGGCAAGCATTTTTAGATCTCAAGAAAAAAATTGATGATTTTAGTGAGTCTTGTCCTTTGTTGGAATTGATGACCGACAAAGCAATGAAGCAAAGACACTGGAATCGTATTGCTGAAACAACAGGACATCAATTTGATATAGAATCTGATTCCTTTTGCCTTCGAAACATCATGGAAGCACCAATTCTTAAACATAAAGATGATATTGAGGTAGGTACATACTTTTTTTTTCCCCCCTCCTTGTTCATTTTATATTGTCAGCACAAATAATATGATTACTTATAAAATGATCACCTGTTTAAAAAATATTTTTTACTTCGTTAAAGTCCTTGAGTCTCAGTCAGGCCACACTAGTTTAAAATAATTTATATTTTATTTAGAAGTTCTTATCCATATGAACAAAGACAGAGGTAGCAGCTGGAATCTTTGGACACTTATTTCTAGATAATTTCTTCACATTCTTCCTGGCCCTATTTTCTATGATTTTCTTAGCTCTTTTTAAACAGGAAAAAAACCCCAAACAAAACTTCAAATGGTCATGGTCACTTAATTTTTTAACTCTTTAAAGATTTGTAAATAAATCAGAAATTTGAGAGGAAGGCTCCATGCTTATTAATATTTAATATGGATACTTTTCTAGACCTTTAGGGTTTCTTCTGAACTATACAATGTCAAAAGATCCCCCACATAACCCAAAAAAACTCTTAATGGAGACTGCAAGTTTTATAGGGTAAATATGTATGCAAAAGCTATTATTATATTCATACTTGATTTATATGGAAGCATTCCAAGGTGATCTGCTTAATTTGGAATTAAGCTCTGATTTGAATAGAATGTTGGATTTCATGACCTTTCCAACCTAAATTATTCTTAGATTCTGTGATTCTATAAATTGAAGTGTGATGATTGGGACTTCATCTGGTGATGAGTCTACATCACTACCCTAAACCTTGTAGAAATGATGATTCAGAAATCTTGTTATGCAGAAATAACAAAATGTGAAACTACAGAAATGGTATATCCATGCATTTCCAAGTGTGCATTTTTCAGTTATCCATACATGTCATTTGAATGAGTAAAATTGGTAGTGTGATCTCTGCATTTGTGTGACACATTTCTATACTATTTTATAAAATTTAATATATTGTTTTTAAATATTCTATTACTAGATGTGTAATATTAGGAAAGATTTCTTTTCTGAAGAATGAAGATTGTAAAAAATGGTTCTTTGTTTGCAGGATATATGCATATCTGCTACAAAGGAAAAGGATATAGAAGCCAAACTATCTCAAATAGCTGACATTTGGGGAAGCCAAATTCTGAGCTTTTCATCATTCAAAGGGAGAGGAGAGTTACTGTTAAAGGGAAATGAATCATCAGAAATCATAATGTTGATGGAGGACAGTTTAATGGTTCTTGGCTCTTTACTGACCAATAGGTACTCTTAAATTGACTGTGTATGGTATTTTCGGAAACACACTAAGATAGCCTGATAACAGTACAGTTCCTAAATCGCAGTAAATTTGAATGGAGTATTATTTTTTAATGAAAAAGAATGTTACAATGGCTAATGAAAAACTTCCTCAAGTGGAAGACTTTCATGTATTAGTAGCAAACTATTGTCTCAATATTTTTGAATGTAATCAAGCTGGCAGAAACTTTCCACAAGATTCTTCTTGCTCTAAGTGAATGCGGTAGGTTGACCCTGGCTGGACGCCAGGTGTCCACCAAAGCTGCTCTCTCACTCCCCTCCACAGCTGGACAAGGGAGAGAAAATGTAATGAAAGGCTCGTGGGTCGAGATAAGGACAGGGAGATCACTCAGCAGTTACCGTCCCAGGCAAAACAGACTTGACTTGCGGAAATTAGCTTAATTTATTACCAATCAAATCAGAGAAGGGTAATGAGAAATAAAACTAAATCTTAAAACACCTTCCCCCCACCCCTCCCTTCTTCCCAGGCTTAACTTCACTCCCAATTCCTCTACCTTCTCCCCACCCCAGCAGGGCAGGGGGATGGGGAGTGGGGGTTGCGGTCAATTCATCACCTATTGTCTCTGCTGCTCCTTCCTCCTCAGGGGGAGGACTCCTCACACTCTTCCCCTGCTCCAGTGTGGGGTCCCTCCCACAGGAGACAGTACTCCACAAACTTCTCCAACATGGGTCCTTCCCACGGGCTACAGTTCCTCGCGAACTGCTCCAACATGGGTCCCTTCCACGGGGTGCAGTCCTTCAGGAACAGACTGCTCCAGCGTGGGTCTCCCACAGGGTCACAAGTCCTGCCAGCAAACCTGCTCCAGTGTGGGCTCCTCTCTCCACGGGTCTGCAGGTCCTGCCGGGAGCCTGCTCCAGTGTGGGCTTCCCAAGGGGTCACAGCCTCCTTCGGGCATCCACCTGCTCCAGCGTGGGGTCCTCCATGGGCTGCAGGTGGATATCTGCTCCACTGTGGACCTCCGTGGGCTGCAGGGGAACAGCCTGCCTCACCATAGTCTTCACCATGGGCTGCAGGGGAATCCCTGCTCTGGCACCTGGAGCACCTCCTCCCCTCCTTCTTCACTTCCCTTGGTGTCTGCAGGGTTGTTACTCTCACATATTCTCACTCCTCTCTCCAGCTGCAATTGCTGTTGTGCAGGGTTTTTTCCCTCCTTCTTAAATGTGGTATCACAGAGGTGCTACCACCGTTGCTGAATTGGCTCAGCCTTGGCCAGCGGCGGGTCTGTCTTGGAGCCAGGTGGCATTGGCTCTATCGGACATAGGGGGATCTTCTAGCAGCTTCTCACAGAAGCCACCCCTGTAGCCCCCTGCCATCAAAACCTTGCCATGCAAACCCAATACAGTGAAACAAGTGTTGATTGGGGGTTTTTTTTCACCATTGTAAGTATTTATTTTATAATAACTTTATTTAGAATTAAATAATTTATGCTTCTCATCATTTTTAGATACAATACACCATTTAAAAAAGAAATTCAGAGCTGGATTTATAAACTAAGCAGCTCTACAGACATAATTGAAGAATGGCTGGTTGTGCAGAACCTCTGGATTTATCTTGAAGCCGTTTTTGTAGGGGGAGATATTGCAAAACAGTTACCCCAGGTAAACTTTACAATGCTTGCCTATTATTGTGTATTAAAAGCTATCATCTGTGTAATAATTTCCAACAGATTATGCTGTGAAAGTACTTATGTTTTTGCTATATATAGGAAGCAAAGCGTTTTCAGAATATTGACAAATCATGGATAAGAATAATGCAACGAGCTCGTGAAAACCCAAATGTAATTAACTGCTGTGTCGGAGATGAGACTATGGAACAACTTCTCCCTCATTTACATGAACAGTTGGAAGTATGTCAGAAATCACTTACAGGGTATGAATTGTTTGATTTTTAATGCATTATTATTTTGTAAAAAGTTTATATGAAATATTAATAGTATTTCAGTCTTACTTTCACTCTTATATAGAAAAAGTTGAAGAGCTGAAATATTCTAATAAAAATCTTGTTCAATTTTAAAGATACTTAGAGAAGAAAAGACTACTGTTTCCTAGATTCTTTTTTGTTTCTGATCCTGCCCTTCTTGAAATTCTTGGACAAGCAAGTGATTCTCATACAATTCAGGTACAACCTTCATAATTATTTTTTTTTTTCTGCTTATAACAAAAAAAATTAGAATATGGAAAAGCACTTAATAAATTAAAATATAACCATTTTCTTATTATAAACTTTGCTTGAGAAAATTTTTTGTTTCTTTCTCTTCAGTCTTTAACAAAATATGAAATGGATATCTGTAATTTAAAAAAAATCTTCAGAATTCAGAACACTAGAATATGGTCCCATCAAGTGATTTGCTGGTTGTTCCCTTCACAACTAAACTAACAGAAGGGACCCTGTGAGACTTTCCTGCTTTGCATATTGCAAAATTCATCCAGCTAGTCTGGACTGTTACTGAAGGTTTATAGTCCAACCAGTCTGGATTGTTACTGAGGGTTGATTGAGATAAGATAGTTGATCTCACACAACTGCTGATCTCTGTTCTGCTAGATCACCTCTGGAAACTGTAAAAAACCAGCAAATGGAGATAAAATCCTACACAACCATTTCTGTAATTGTTACCTACAGATGGCCTGAAATTCATCTGTAGGCTCAGATGACCCTTTGCAGGATAACCTTACTTGAGTTCTTGAGATTTTTTTCTGTTTGCTAATGTTATATATTTACATTGAATGACTTCTGAATTATCCTTACAGCCGCATCTGCCTTCCATATCTGACAATATAAATGAAGTAGACTTTCACCCAAAGGATTATGATCGCATACTGGCAGTCATATCAAGAGAAGGAGAAAGAATTCCAGTAATTCTTTGAATTTCTTTTTTTTTTTTCCCCACCAGAAATGTTCCTAATAGAGAAAACATTCTATTATTGAACATATAAGTATATATTAAATTGAATTATTTTTAATTACGAATGAACATTTCAAGGTTTGGTGTTACAAAACTGTAATATGTCTTCATTAAATAAATTTCTAGTACGTTTATTGAAATTAAGTCTGTAGTTGTCTTGAATAGAAATTTAGTAACTATTTAGTAACTAACGTTCTTGAACAGAAGTTTGGTAACTATGTTCTATTTTGTACCTTTTACTTTTATTAATTTTTCAGTTGGACACTCCAGTGATTGCAAAAGGACCAGTAGAACTTTGGTTGCAGGATTTATTACGTGTGCAGCAGATTTCATTGCATGGCATAATTAGGGCAGCATATTACCAAATTAGTGACCCAGGATATCAGTTGCTGAATTTTCTTANTTTCATAGAGGAAACAGGGATATGGATCTACTCAGTAGAAGGCAATCCTTAATGATTTCAATTTTGGTACCCTATATATAGCGTAATATTTTTCTCATAATCTACTTTAAAATGACCTTTTTCTTCTCTTGCAGAATATAAAGTAGAGCTTATATTTTCTGTGATGGATATTGAACCCCTTTCAGATGCAAACAAAATTTCATGTGCAGATTGATTTCTCTGTCATAATTTAAGATTGCAAGAGCTATGATTATGATTATTTATCTCATCATTTACAAGATTTACCTCATAGTTCATATATTTCTCACTATGATAATGCAGTCCTAGTAGAAGCCTATCTTGAAGGATTCTAGTTTGCCTAGAGACTCCTCCATCTTACTGATAATTCATAAATTTCATTAGCAAGTAATGAATTGTTTCCCATCTTGTACAAATTCTGACTCTGTAATTTGCTAATATCAGTACAGTGCTGGGTATAATTTTTTTTTAACAGAAATTCTGCAAATATTAAAACTGGCCAATAAATTGCTGATTTAAAAAAAATTCAATATGCTTAAATATTTAATAGAATTATCTTAAGACTGTATTTATGATGTAATTATGTATTATCTCAGCAGTATTTATTTTAAAAAGTCTACTATTCTTTAAACAGGTAAGGACTGTCTGTCTTGTTTGCATGTCAGACATTTTGAAATGGCTTTATTACCATCTGCAAAGATCTTCTTTCCCAAATCTTGCTAATCCAAATGTTTTTATGTTCAAAGAGTTATTTGTGTTAGAAGGGGAGGGAGGAGAAGAAGAAAACAGTCTTCAGCCAAGGAATTTAAAGTACAGGGAAAGAAAAGCTGTGTTATAGGACAGAGAAGAAATTGGGCAAAATACTGACAAATATTTGAAATGTTTTCTTTCCTTCAAACTGTCTTTTTCCTGTCTCAGAAGCTTCTGTAATAGGTAGCATGAAAAAGTCACAACAAAGATATTTTTTTTTTCCTCTGACTAATCAGTCATTCTAAAATAAATTTGTTTTAGACTCTACTGATCATAGCCTAACGATTCTAAAATGGGGTGATATTTCCTGCTACACAATCTCTGTATCCATGAACTCACTACAGGTATTGGGAGATAGAAAAGTAGAAAGAGTGGGTTAGTCAAATTTTTAGGTCTTGGTGCTTTGTGAATGTCAAAATGTGGGGAAAAAAGGTATTGATACAGTTCTTGTCTATCCTGTTTTGTTATGGGTGTGCCTGGTATTGTAAATCAAAATCAGTCTGAGACTGTAGTTTACATGCAATTTTCTATAACTGTCTAGATTTATTTGGAAGCAAAAAAACTTGTAGTTCTATGTGCTCTAGGCTGTACTCCAGTCATGACAGCATGTTAGAAAGATAGCAATCCATCCTATGTTCAGTAGAAATGCACAGCATTTTTTTTAACGTTCTTTAATTAGCTATGAATTGGCAATGGGAAATTTTCAGAAGAACTTCTCCCCACAATTTAAGACCTGTTTATGTTTGTGATACTGGATATCATAAGGGATTGTCAGTGAAACTAAGAATTGTCCTTAATTTGTGTATATCTCAGTATGTGACAAATTTTCATAATAGTTTTTAAATGTTTTCTCAGGAGTTTCCAGTACCACAGCAGAGCCAATTAACTCAGGCACAGTATCCTGGTGAGACAGCATCATGCTGGATGTAGTGATAATTTGGGACTCTCTACACCATAATTTATTGTTCCTATTACACCTAAGACTTCTATAATAAGGCTAGTGTTCAACATGTGATTCTTTTGTGGTTTTTTCACATATTGAATTTGTAGGTTGGATTACTGGGAATTCAAATGTTATGGACACATGATTCAGAAGAAGCTCTACAGAATGCTAAAGAGGACAGAAAAATCATGCATGTAACCAATGGGAGGTTTCTGGAGATTCTGAATATGCTGATTAACCAGACCACACATGATCTTTCCAAGTTTGACAGAGTGAAATTTGAAACGCTTATTACCATTCATGTGCATCAGCGTGATATTTTTGATGATTTGGTAAAGTACTGATTTTGATTTCTGACAATTAAATGCATTTTCTGTCATAACAATTTTTCTTATATGTGGTAGCTACAGTTACACATGTGTATGCATGTGTTTGTAAGACAGAGATGTCCATAATCTCATAGTGGTAAAAAGTACATTTTTGCTTAAACTAGAATAAAATCCATCAATTGTCAGCTAAATATTTAGTCCAAATTTTTACATTTTTCTCAGAATATTTCAATTTTCCACTTCTTCCTACAGAATTGTTTTGATAGACAAAAACCTTTTAGCATGTCCTTTATTTGAAAAACTGTTCTATTACTCTTACATAGCTAAAAAAGTTGAGTCTGCTGAGGGTGTTGTAGCTTTATCATCATAGATAATTCCCTCATGGCTTGTTACAGAATCTCAGTAGTTTGCACGAGGCTGAACTTTAGCTCCACCCATTCTAGAGTTACAGCAATGATAGCAACATCTTCCATATCTCCTAGTTTCTTCTTTCTGTCTCTCATACTCCCTCGGAGAGCAGGCTACTGGGATTCTCTTTCTGGTTCCCAAGGAGAATACATAGAAGACAAGCAAACAAAAAACCCTACTATAATCATCAGATAATGCCAATCCTATACTTGAACTTTTTAGACTATGCTAAATTGTTTACGTTCCCTTATTGTTTGAGGAATGCCATCCCTCAATGCTACATCTCTCACATAGTTTTGCTGCTGATGACACAAGCTTATTAGATTCTACACAATTTGGCTTCCAAGCCTCAGTCAGATCCTTCCTTCATCATGCCCTTTGTTCCAATGTTTGGTGGATTCTAGCAGTGTGCTGTTTGCTAATTTCACTTGGAGGGTGAGCTGCACTACCAAAGCAATTTAAGATTTATTTGATTAACACAGATGTTGTAATGATTGTGTGATAGGTGTGTGTGTGTGATAGGACATTTTTTAATATCAGTTTAGCGTACATCTGAACGTATTATGTGATGCTTATATCTATTTCCATTTACTTACATAGGAACTTTAACCTGAGCAATCACTCATTATTCTCATACAAATAAGCATTTTATCACAGTTATCAAAGACAATAGATGTGGATGCTCAGTTATAACATATACTTTATTTACTTTCTTTTAAGGTAAAAATGCACATCAAATCACCAACTGATTTTGAATGGTTAAAGCAGTCTAGATTCTACTTTAAAGAGGATTTCGATCAAGTCTTAGTATCCATTACAGATGTTGATTTTGTTTACCAAAATGAATTTCTGGGTTGCCCTGATCGTCTGGTTATAACACCTCTTACAGACAGGTTAGAAAAACAATTATACATAATATATATAGTGTTTATTTAACATATATCTTTAGAGAGGTACATTCTGAATTAAGTCCTGTGTGGGCTAGGTCATTCATGAAAACCTTCTCATACTTTTGCTTAAATCATACTCTTTTAGAAGAGGTAAAATAAGAGTCTTACTAATTTGTACACTTAGTAAGTCCTAGAAAAGTTTTATCACTGCCCAGTCTTAAAAAAAAGATATAGTAACAGAAATGAATAATTTTAAGGTTCTATAGAAATGTGTAGTTTAGCAGTGTTTCTATACCGAAGAAAAGATTAGGTCAAATATTTCAAAATTCTGCAATAAGGAATTCTATAAAGATTTTGAGGCTACCAATATCTTTGAAAGTCTAAGACAACCAGTCAGTGTCTGTCATCTTATTAGTACTGGGAAACAATTTAGATTTGTCCATAAGAATCTAGATGTTGACAAAGTCCCAGCTGTATGCACTCACTTGCCATTCTTCTGTAGCCAGGCAAGCAAATGACCATTAATTTTGTTTCAAATGTGGCTTAACAATGAGAACTATTTTTATTTTTTCCTCTTGGGAAATTCTTGGCTGCTTTTTTTGTCAAAATTCTTCCTCCATTTATTCCTTTCTTGAGATGTCACTTTTGACCAAATGGGAAAATAGAAGGCCAAAAAATACTTCACTTGCAAAAAGATCCCCTTAAGAACCAAAAATAACTTCCAACCTACAATCATTCACTTTGCTACCTATGTGGAGTATGTGTCTGTACAGCTTTTTGAACACCTTTATTTCTTCAGAAGAGGTAGGACTGCTGTTGTGACAATATGGAAAGTTCAGTACATTTCTGCAGTGAACTATACTGCCCTCAACAATCAAGTATTTTTGATGCAAAGTGTTAAATTCTACCCCAAAATTTGCCTTGACCCCAGTAGAACTGTAGAAGTAAAACCTTTTGTCACTTTAAAGTTTCCTATTGGTTAGAAAACATCAAGGTCCCTCCAGCACAAGTTTGGCATAATATATTATAGTGATTCAAGCTAAACTGTAGGAACTAGTTAGTTATTAAACTCCATTCAATTATGGATTAAAACCAGAAATACTTTAGTTAGAAATGCTTTCAGAGCATGTTGAGTGATTTGACAGTGAAGATACCCCATCATTTGTATAGGAACTTTGTCATTTAATTCCTTTAGCTTTACT
>WAAD01001901.1:0-24932 GCA_013389945.1 Fregata magnificens
ACCTCCTGTCCTTCCACCCCCAGTGCAAGGTAGAGCAGCAAAGCCTGATGACTATAAGAGACCTCAAGAAGCAGCTCAAGCGGATGCCCTTGTTTGTTTGCTGGGACATTGAGAAGACTGTCAGTCAGGAGGACTCGCACAAAATCCCACACTTGTTTCTTGGCAGGGTGTGGTAGGAGCGGGAGAGAGGAGGGATCAACACAGCCTTTCCCTTCAGCAATGGCTGGACCATCAGGAGACAAAAGGCCTTCAGAGCCTCCCTGTGGAAGCAGACAGCAATGCATTTTAAGTCATCATCTCCCCTTTAAATTGATTTTTCCTCCTAGCAACCCATCTCTGATCTGAAGGGCTTGTGCTGTCTCAGATGCACGTACCTTGGTTGGTCCAGAATGGAAAGCAACCATAGCCAAAGTTTTCAAGAAGTCAGGACAGTGCCACATGGGGTCCTGAGTATAACTGTGATAGATCAAGCACAGAAACTGGATAACATTCCCTGGATAGGCAATCTCCCAGGAGGCTTCTGCATCTGCAATAGGCTGAACACAGACAAATGTGCATCTAGTCAAGGAATGTGCATTCCTCTTACTCATATAAGCTCATCTTTGCTCCTTTCTAGGTATTCCTAACCAACTAAGCAAACATGACATGGCCACAGAGAAGTCAGGCAAGTCACAAGCAGCCAACTGCCAGCTTGTAGACTGAAGATACACTCGATCAGAAAGGTGGCATATTCTTATCATCAAGAATGAACAAAATGGGTAATGCTGTGGGTTAGATCCATCTCTGTGTTCAGAAGTTCTTAAACATGAGCCCATCACATCATCTGCTACGTAACATAACCAAGCCAATAACAGTGCTGACTCTTTGAAGTCCTTGCTCACTATTATGCTCAGTATTGCCCTGTGAGGGCAGAAGGCAGCTAGAGGTTACAGGTAAAGACTGCCACTGACATCTGACACTCTCAGGCAGTTTATTCTGCCATTCTTACTGCACTGTCCTTGCAACAAAACGCTTACCTTGTCCACAGTGACTCTAACCATTTCCAGCAGTAAAGCAGCTGCCTCTGCACACAACCCAGTTTTGAGGACATTCTCTGTAAGGTGGTGCTGCAAGATCCACTGCAACATAGACTCAAGATCTTTCTACAACAGGAGGAGATATATTTCAAGAAGAGATGAGAATTACTGATGATACATCAAGAGCAATGCCTGCTCTCTCTCCATCAGAAAAAACCCAAAACATCATCACCTCCAGCAGCTCCTCCCTCTCCTATTAAATGTGTTTCCCCAGGATAGCACTAATGGATTGTCCTCTTCTGAAAGATGTCTTTGGCACTGTTGGGGCAAAAATGCCTTATGGCTTCTCAGGACACTGGGGGAAAGTACCCAAATCCACTAATTCTCAGATTTTAATGAGTCTTGACAATGTAAGGACAGGGAAGCTAATCTGAATTACCTTCTAAAGTGCAGTAGTTAAATGGCATTTAACGCCTGCAAGAACAAGTTTGTTGTGAACATAGATTTCCTTAAATCGAAGTTAACTTACTTCATTTTTAAAGTATGAATGACTAATTTTAGCTATACAAAAATTAAGTATGGTTAACTTGCCTGAGAATCCTCTCACAGAAAAGGCCACAAAATGCCAAAGTAGTAAAGCAATAGCAGCTTCATGCTTGTCCCCTATTTTTTTCATACCTTGGCTGCTTCAGGTGGTTCAGACTGTGGAGTTGCCAGAAAGAGCCCTGCCATGAGCAAGTAAATCTCAGGGATGTGGATATGATCGGTCAGACATCTTTGCAACACAGAAAACCCAAAAATCAAGAAGGAGCCATTGTCAGGCACTGGAGGATGAGTTTTTAAATTATCTTTAAAGGAAAAGAAAAGGAAAACATTCTGAGGAAGTGTCTAAAAATGAATGCCGTACCAGAGGAAGGATTACTGACCCAACTTTATCCTCATTTGTCTGTGTCCCAGGCCACTCAGTAGTCTGCTAGGCTGCAATATCAACAGTTCACAAAACTTCCTCAGACTAACAGATAACAATTTTTCCCACTATCAATTTTGTTACAGGAGATTCTCCTTGAATTCTTCTTCTTCCTTTCTCTTCCCGTTCTCAGAACCAGAGATCTAGTTATCAAAAAGCAAGCTGAACAATTCTTAAAGAAACAGAAGGTTTCAGGGTACAAGCTGACATCTGAACACCTCACAGGCTTATCAACTAGCCTGATTTTATGCAAAATAAAAAGGCCTGTCTCCCTGCAACTGCTAATCACAAATGCCAACTATCGTGCAAGGAAGAAGCAATGCTTTCCACTCTTCAGCACAGAAAAGCTGAAGTACTAGGACAAGCTTGCCCTAGAAAGTAATATAAATTCTTGGTCTACTGAGATCAGTGGGAATCCTATCACCTACTTTAGTGATCTCCTGTCACTGAGCTGGATCAAGGGATTGTTTTGGGAGCATTAAACCAACACATACCCATTAGAATACTCAACCCCACAGAGCTGTTTTCCAGCCAGCGCCCAGCCACTATCCCCTCCTTGAATTTTTTCAGCAGCAAACGATTGTGGAGGAAGCACAGAAGTAGCTTGATTCCTAGCACAACCGTGCTAGAGTGCAGGTAGCTCTGTGTGAACAGCAGAAACCAGTCTGGCCCCAGCGCCAAAAATGTCTCTTCTTGTTCCCTGGGACAAACAGGAAAATGAAAGCACATCAAAGGAGACTTGGTGAAAGACAGAGAGAAATTTTTAAATAAATTCTCCTTTAAGTGATTTAGAAGCTCAAGTTTCTCTAGAAAAAATCTGATAAAAAGTTTACCAGAATACAGAATTACAGACTCATCCACACAATTCAAGCCACTTAATTCCCACTAAATCCAACCTTATATTACTGTCAGACAAAAAAGCTCATTAACATGAAGCTCCTTCTGAGAGTGAGTGTCAATAACTGAGGTAAACTACATCACAGATCAGATCTTTCAACCTATGAAATTCAAAATTCCGGTTTAAATTTTGAAGTCCAAGATACGTTAACTAATGAAAACGCACAGTTACAGCACGCAGCACTATGAACTCTGCCTTTCAGTTATACAAGGTAGAACTATAGTAACTGCATGTTCATGGTTACGATAGAGGGGTGCAAGTAATTCCACATTAGATTGAATTGATTTTCAAAGACAGCTGGGATTTCTTCAACCCTTGTAATGCAGAAGAAACAGCAATATCCAAGTTCCTCCTTTGAGACATTTTCTGAAAACATTAAACTTTTTTCACAATGGAGATCAGATGTGTGATCTGATCACACATCTGGGTGAATGCCAGATAAATCACTGACAAAAAACTCCTCTGAATCCAGTCTGCTCTTACTTACTATTTTGTTGAGACTCAAATATTATCAGTGTGTTTAGCTCTGGTCAAACACCAGTAAAGAGGAAATCTAGAAGACAGAGACACTTACCGACGCCTTCCTCAATTGTTTCTACTTACTCAGAGGACAGATTAAGTTTGTCTGAGCACATTACATCTAACAGCGTCTTCAGTAACTGGTTTCGAAGCCAGATTGTCTTTCCAGATGTTTGGCTTAAGGCTACAAATATCAGAAAGTAATAAAGAGTAATGAAGAGACAAAACACATGTTCCATTGCTTTGACGAACAACCTGGTTTGCACCAGATTAGCCCAATGGAAGTAGTTATATCAGTCTTTTGCAGAGTAAAAAGATGCAGACATCAGATTTTCGATACAATAATTCCTGCTAACATCAGAAATGACCAGTGCTTACATTGTCAGAGTCCTCTCTTTAGAGTTAATTAAAACTCACCCAGATTACATGTTGAATAATAGTCCACAATCTCAGGTTAACTGGAGAGGGAAATGTAAACAGGCAATCTGACTTGTATTGCCTAGCTGTAGTGTCTGTATATATAAACTACAGTTATCAGTGTCTCCTTAATATAATATATTGTTTAGAGGTCTCAACTGAATATAGTCTCAACTGAAAGATCACAATGAAAGAGCCAGCTGACTGGAAGTTCTCACACGCAAAGTTGACATAAATACACAGATACTTTAAAAGGTGCAGAGCTCCACATTTTTATTTGCTACAACTGTAAGTGTAGCAAAGTGTTCACAGAAAATCCAGGATGCCAAGTGAAATTTTACTCCTGCCCCAGTTTCGGGGCAATTTCAATTTAATGGCCTTCATCTCTGCGTATATCTGTGAAATCCAACATTGTGTAGGCTCTGAACAATGCAGCCAAAGTACTGCTGGCTTATGAGCAGAAAGAGGACAAAAGGGGAACTCCCTTAGCAGGAGGATCTTGCTGTAGGTCAGGCCTTCGTGGATATATACACAGTAACTGTCACTTCACTATTCTTCACATCATGCCTTTGCAGCATTATAAGTTTTCCCCACAATTTCAGGTCACATCAATGCAGCCTGTCCATTTCCAGGTGAAGTCATTTGAATTGTACCTCTTCCTGCCACTGGAGGCAGAATCACTATGTTGCATTTGGGGTTCATCATGCCCTGGGGAAGAAGGGAAGTACTTTAGCTATCTATCAGAACACATACACCAAAAGTAGCTCCTCACCTTCATTGGGCATCTCAGCCAAACTGTCCAGGCAAGTCTGATTTTCATCCACAGAAGAAGGTTTCAAAGTGTAAACAAGGAACAATCCAATCCTTGCAGAGAAAGAGGGAACCAGTTTTGGTCAGCAGACAGACAGACAGACATTCATTTAATTACTTTGAGATTACATGCAAATCTCAATACTCATTAATGATGACTGTTAACAACAACCATTGGAAATTCTAATGGCTGCAGAAACAGGGTTGAAATAGGAATGCAAAAGTTCATAAATGAGGAAGCAAATAAAAAGGACATTTATCTACAAATGCAAGTAGTATCTATTCTACTACGGAAACATTTTTCTCTTTATCTCTTGATTTTAAGGTCTTTCACCATGAGGAAAGCACTACTGAATTAAGCACTCTGTTCATACAAAAGATTCTGAATTCCCTGTGGCATTCAGATATCACTGTTATCACCACTTGGTTTCCAAGCACATAGCGGTGAGCAGAGAAACCTCAGCAGCTACTCAAGGAGGAGGACTGGCAATCTCTTTTCACCTGTAGTTTGCTTTAACACATTACCTGGTTCTAAGGATAGATAGTTTAATGTGACAAACACACTTAGTTAAAGTGCATAACCTCCTCCTGCCCACAAGAAGGGCATTTCTTAAGGGACAGAACGCCACTTGTTCTGCAGGAATGGTCCACACAGCAATCTCCATTAGATGTGTCAAGTCTGGGACCAGCAGAAACCCCAGCACCTTTCAGTGCTGCTGAGAGCCTACTATAGTCTCTGCTCTCCTGGAGCTGGAAGGATAGGGACTGTCTTTATCCACTCGCTCAGCACTCATGGGCCTGACAACCAATCAAGTTACCATGGAGTAACAAATCATAATATTTTAAGAAAAACGCTCATTCACACTCCTTACTACATGGCAAATTTGATATACTAAATCCACTACTCTCACCTGTATGAAAAAAGAATAGGCTAACTCATACAAGCCCAGGGTAGGAACATACATACAGGTAATTCCACAAAACAGATGGCAAGCAGTAAGTTCACATATTAGCTTACTCCACGGTAACTACTTGAGGCGCTTGTACTCTTCAGCAGAGCTAAAGGCTGACTGCAGAGACCACAGATTCAACATGCAGCTCTGTTTCTACATTATATTTGGACAAATAGCTTTAAAAACAGAGCCGTCATCCGTTCAGTGCATTTCCCTGGCGTTAGGTGGCCGTAGACAGCACTGTGTGGACCTTCCTCAGTTCATAGGCTACAGGCTGATACAACTATGCTGGGAATATAAAATGGAGAAGTGTTTACATTCTGTGGAAAACAAACAAGGATTTAAATTCTTTGCTTCATGAAATCCTGACTAACATATGTTAACTGATTGAAATTAAAGAAAAAAAAGATAGCTACTGGGATATAAGCCAAGCCAACAGGCTTAGGTACAGAGTTGACTGGGGCCAAGTTGCAATACTATAGCAATTGCAATACTTTAGGGGCAGACTTTAATGAAACCAAATATTAAGTACAGACTTTGAGTAGTCCTAGTCATACCAGCAGAACTGTTTGTGCCATCATTGTTAAGGGTCATCACCCAACCCATCTTCACATAAATATAAGGTTGGACTGAACTCTGTTTTGAAGGCATGAAAGAGTTTTTCATCAGTGAGGATCCTGCAGTTGCCAAAGATCTGGGGGCTCCGACCAAAGATGAGGTGAGAAAAGTTCTACTATAGAGCTCTATCCAACACTGGCAGGAATATAGCTCATCTGCAAGCTGAGAAAAAGCTATAGACTTGAAGGTTACCTGAGAACGTCCCTTGTGTTAAAGTATCCTTGCAACAGATGGGAGAGTATAGTGCAGGCCACAGTGATCCTGGAGTTACTGATTTCAGGATCATTGAAGAGGAAGATGAGCTTGGGCACCATTTGCACCTGGTAGGCAACTGCAGCATTCTGACTTCCATCTCTGTAAAAAAAGCACAGGGACTGTTAAAAGCTTTTACTGGAAATAACCAAATTTGCTGGGTTTCAGCTAAAAGGATTCTCAGGTTGCACTGATACTTTGCACCTTTGGCTTCTGATGTTGCCTTGGCAACATTTCAAACACTGTCAGACAAATTGAATATGTGTCAGCGATGGAGATCTGAAGACTTCTTTGTGTGTTCTCTACCCTTCCCATCTGCCCTCTCCCACAGAAACTGCTGCATTTCAACGAGTTCAAAGAAAACAACATTATTGAATTTTCAAGCAGTGAGTTGGTGGTAATAAATGCTATTCTTGTAAAACTCAGCAAGGGACACCAGACAGCTCTGCACAGAGCTTTCTGGTACCAAAAAGAAGGAATCTAGCATCCTGCTCCACTCAGCCCCTCTGCCATGCTATGTCTCTTCAGGTACATTTAACTGTAGTACAGCTGATTAAGAAAGTATACTGTTATAAAAGAGTCTTCCTGGGTTGTGTTTTGATATTAAACACAACCTCACTTATAATTTTTTTTTATTATTATTTCATACTCAGTTCAAACATTCAGATTTCCCCTCCCCAGCAGACATTTAAACTTTCATTGTACAGCAGTGCTTCCATATGAACCAGGTCACCAGACAGCTTTTTCCAGTCTGGCCCCACAGTCATCTCAGGGGCTGATCAAATCACCAGCTCCAGCCTTGAAAGAGCAATATAGGAATGATTCACTCCCAGAGTCTACTGATTCCAACTAGGATTGAACCCTTCATATCCACCTCACAGTTCCAGCCTCAGGTTACAGATGAGCTTGTCCCACATGTTTCTGATTCAAACACTAGCTTGTGTACCTGGAGGACTGCAAGATCTCCACAAGATGTGAAAAAAGAGCAAGGTCAAGATTTTCTGGTGCTTTCATCCAAAGCTGAAAGACAAAGGAAAGCAGAGGTTTTACTGCTCTGCTGAGCTGAGGGGACAGTAACTTGTGGCAGAGGAACAGTTGCAAGTAGTTCAGGGAGGATAACATCAAACTCAGTCATTTCTGCAATGACAACCTGCAGGCACTGGGAAATCCCTGCCGGTGTGGGGAGTTGCTGCTCCTGAGCAAGCCCTCAGGATCTGCAGGAACACCCCAGCAACTGCACTGAGGAGCCACGGTGACAGAGGACCTGCTGTTGCAGGACCACCTCCCCCGGTGAACCAGTGTGGAAAATCATCACACACTGCCCCATCCCAAATATTGGATCCAGGAAGTGCTATGGACAAACCAAACCTCATGCTATAAAGCCATCTTTAATACAGCCAAACCCACAAAGTAACAACAGTTTTACCTCGAAGTTGCAGAGAACATACTGGAATGCACTATAATTCTTGATGATTGAAGACTCAAAGCCAAGCTCAGCTGTGCCCACTAGGGAGAACACTAACTGTAAAATCCTGTTGTTTAACAGGTGTGTCTTCCTCTTCAATAGATAGGTCAGCAACTGAAAAAAATATTTAATAAGTATCTGCTGAGTATAAATCTGTATTTATAAACTAACGTACAACATCATTTTTTAATTCAAGACAAATGCACAGTTTACTTGGCTGTAGTAGTCATGCATGCATACATTTTACATAAGCATCATGAAGAAAGTGAAGATTTGAGTTCAGGCATAAAATTTTGTGCAGTAAGTGAAAGGGTAAGTTTTTGAAGGAGTTTGACAGCTCTGTGGCATTGAACAGGAGCAAAATACATGCCATATTATGTTGAATGGACTTACAAAAAGCAACATACAAATATAATTGTAAATAACCACAGTAGGTTTTCTACACTATTCTTCATGGATGTATTCTTAGCTGCTTGCAAATGGTGTTAGTTTAAAAAAAAAAAAATAATGTTGACCTCTTCAAATGAAAGACATTTGTGTGAAACATTGCCAGTTTCTCAACTGAGTCTATCTTTGATATTCAATGAATTCCTGAGAAAGCCACTACATTTTTAATAGGTTGGGAGGAATAGACATTAATTTGAAAATACATATCAAGACACATTTTTATTAGTTGGCTGTTGAAAAAAAAAAAGGTTCAGACATTCAAACAAAGAACAAAACCACTCCATTGCAACATGATGCTCAGTCATGTGGAGAGAACACTATTTAGCACAAAGTCGAAAGGAACAGCTCGTACACAATCTAAAGGCTGGCATTCACCTACAAGAAAGGATTGGGCAAGCTATATCTAAGGATGATAAATGTATTCATATGAATCAGGATCAATTTATGAACAATTCACAAACTGGGAAAATGGAAAGTTTATAATAAATCATTCATGAAACCCCACTGTTAAGAGTCTTGTTTGGAAACATCTCTGTTAAAGAATCTTCTCTGTTCCATAAGACTCTGCTTAGCCTATGCAGCATAAAGTAAATGATACTGAACTGAAACATCACACTTGAGCCTTAATCCATCCAATATTACATATATAGTGCTTAAAATTTGCCCTGGTTCTCCCAAAACCCTGAGACAACCAAACTCTTCATTCTGCACAGCTTTCAGGTTTGAAAGACATATTTAGGACAGATTTAATTGATATAGTTTGAAATCCAGACAGCACTTATTTATATCAGCACAATTTCTAATACACAGCGAAGACTGAACCATAGGAATTCATTGTCAGCCCTAAACTGGGCACTGTAAAGAGGAATCTTAGGCTGGATGAGCCAAAGGGAGGAAGCAGACCTGCCTGAGAAGTGGCTTCTTGTGGGAGGGATCAAGTGTGTTGGTAAAAGGTGAAGCATGGGTCACTTAAATCTGCTGCATTGACTTTACTAACTATAGTCTTCTTAATAAGGGCAGCATGACACCTTCCATTATTTGATCATGTCTCACCAAGAGGCATCTGTCCTCACCTTCCCATCAGCACATATACTGTTACAGAGGTTCCCAGAGATTGTAAGCACAGGATTTGGGGCACTATCCTATATCCCCCTCTCAAAGGTCTCATAACTTACAAAGTTCCAACCATAAGGGCTGATAGCCAGGATGTGTTTGGTTCATTGCCATTGATAGGTTTTGGGATAAGACTATACCCAGAATGAATGAACAAAAGAGTATGTACCTGGTATCCACTCATGTGCCTCATCAATTTTTCACTCATTGGGCTACTGTTCAGGATGGAGTTCAGGACTTTGACAGCTGCATACATGGTGTGGTCATCACGGGCCATAGCAATGAGACCCAGGAGAATGGCAGGGCCTCCAATGAAGTTCAGGCTAGTAGCTGCTGGACAGGACTGGAACGCTCTTACCCCTAGGAAATTGCAGAGTTACTCTACCAGGAAGTTACACGGACTAAATTTGTTATTGGACAGAGAAAGGCCCAACTCTTAAAAAATATGAAACGTTAAGGCATAGTGCATTTACCATATTGGCCCACGGCAACTGACCCAATAGTCCGCAAGGAACCTGAGAGGTGTCCAGCAATATTCTTAGCCAGGAATATTGGAGTTGAACTGTCCCGAGAGTTAATCCCAATCTAAAACAGATAAAAGAGACATTTTAAGAAAAAACATGGTAGTATTGGGGAGACAAAAAGTAACAAGGAGACGCTCTAATCCTTTAGATTATTTTATTACTTTTAGACTATGAAAACCATTTCTTTTTTTCTTCAAAATTGATTGTTAGGACATTCACCTACCTAAAATATCACACAACCCCATTCCTTTTACATGTCAGTAGGCCTGGCATGGGCAAGAATGCTAGAATAGCATGTGAAAGATCATTGTGAAGGCATTAAGAAATCACAGACTGAAACAAACTATCATTAGACCTGAAAACTATGGCTTCTGTTGCTGTTTCAAGAAAGGCTTTTAACATTGTGTTCCCACTGTCCAATCTATTCCTCTCCACAGATGAAAACAAAACCATGAGTAGAATGGAGTTAAGAAATGGGAAGAGAAGCTGGGGAAAAAAAAAAAACCACAATTAAGACAAAGTCACAAACTTGGCTGTAGAAAACCAATCAGAAACAAGAGAAAATGCCATATGAGGATAGGCTGAGAACTGGGTTTGTTCTGCCTTGAGAAAAGGAGGCTTAGAGGTGATCTCATCACCGTGTATCAGTACTTGAAGGGAAGTTACCAAGAAGATGGAGACTCCCTTTTTACAAGGAGTCACATGGAGAGGACAAGGGGTAATGGGTATAAATTACTCTTAGGGAGATTCCGATTGGACACAAGAGGGAAATTTTTCACAATGAGAACAGTCAACCATTGGCATAATCTCCCCAGGGAAGTGGTTGACTCTGCTACGCTGGATACTTTTAAGATTCAGCTGGACAGGGTGCTGGGCCATCTCGTCTAGACTGTGCTCTTGCCTAGAAAGGTTGGACCAGATGATCCTTGAGGTCCCTTCCAACCTGGTATTCTATGATTCTATGATGTGTTTAAGACAAATGAGGGAAATCTGTGACCTCTTTGGCAATCAGCCGGCCATCCACTTCATTGTAGGAGCTCTTTATATCTTGGACCGTAGTGAGAGATGAGCATACGGCATTGATTCCAAAAGAAATCTTCTCTTCTGCCACCAGAGGTGTAGGATTATGATCACTGTACTGGTCCTCACCTAAAACAAGAGAGACTATAAACCTCTGAAGGAACTTTGCATGGTCAACACATGAGGAGAGAGGCAGATGAAAAATAACTGGAGGAAACTAAAGTTTAGATAGGAATTTGATTTTCACTTAACTACAATCAGAAAAAAGCCCTCACCCTTTGCAACACAGTCCATGGCAGCTTGCCAGCATAAGCACCAGTAGGAGATGTGCTTGGCTTGTCTCCTCTGGTTACTGCTTTGTGTAGATCCTACATCCTCTCCCAGCATCTCATGAAGCTCAGAAAAGTGCAGAATTAACCTTTCTCTGTCCACACAATATAAACAAACTTTCTGGGCAGAGATAACATTTCAGAGGCCTTCCATGTTACTGGGAGCTTTCTCAGAGGTACTAGGAACAAGGATTCATGTGGAAGAAAAAGGACAGAGGCAAAAGTTCAGAGCTGCCAACACAAAACATATGAGAAGCTTGTAAAAACTACCAGGTTCAGCAGTTTAATGATTGTATGAAACGTTCACATGCTTTTCTTTAAAGAATTTTTTATTCCTGGTTGCACTTGGAAAAACTATGTGTACCTTTTTTAAAAAAAATCTTGTATTTTTGACAACTTTATGGACTGCGGAAACAGTTGATTTATGAAACTGTTTACTAATGCTGGTGAGGTAGCCCTTATAGGCAAAAAGTTAGCACATATTCCACATGAAGATTAACTAGAAGTAAATGCACCAAGACTGTGTCACCTATTTCCCTTCCAGTAGGACATAGACTTACGGCTAAGCCTCTGCACAACTGCTGCTGATTAGTGAGAAGCAAAGAGATACTGGTGAGATGGGACACAACACTGCTGAAACAATTCAAACTGCTGTTTGCAACAAGGTCATAAATAAATTTTAAGGAATAAACCATAATATTTTGGGGGTTTGTGCTGAAACTTTTTTTTAAGTCAAAATTTCCATTAGAAAAATTTCCTTGGGTGTTTTGATAGAACAGGGAGATGTTACGTACAACCTCCCCACCCTGCCCCCCCCCAAAAAAAAAAAAAAAAAAAGAAAAACGGGGCGGGGGGGGAGAGAAAGAGAGAGAAAGATCATTTCACAATGATGAGATCACATCTTGTACAGTGCCCTGTGATTTCCCTGCATCAGTGCATTGCTGGAGTCGGATGGCCGCAATCCATGATTGGTACTAAAGTCCAGCTGGGGAGACCAGTGTGCAGAGAACAAGCACCCCAAAAAGACCTTCAAAAAGACTCAACACTTCAAAAATCAAATCCTTCTGACTTCTATTGGTAATATTCTTATTTTAGGGCTGTGTTTTGGTATAATTTCTCCTTTAACAACCCCTTCCCATGCTTGACTTGGAGATTTTTTTGGTCTAGATAGACAGCATTCTGAAGGAGTACTTTCAGCCAGTCTTTTCACTTTACTTTAGGCTGGAGCATCACCAGGTGGGATTATTCCGCTCTTTTCAAATGGGAGATGACTATCCCATTTCATCCTGAGCTCTAGTACAGAGGTGAATGCACTACTTGTTGAACAAACAGTAATCAATAACTGAAATGTTTTGTCTGCCTATTTAATAATTGAAGCTAACCATATACTTTAGTTAAAAAGCCTCTTCATTAAATGGAATGTAACTTACTCCCCTACCCCTCTCTCCCCTGTGCTCTCTCCAACTCTGCAGGCATTTGCAATTAAAAATGATGCTTCTTTTTCTGCCATGTTTTTCTGTAGCACCATAAATGCAGAATATCTCAGTTACAAAGCTGCTGCTTTAATGCTTGTCCAACAGAAATTGCAATCTTGCATCTCCTCAAGGACATGTTATCCCTCTTTACTCTCCAGCTCTGTCTGCTGCTTGATTCCTGCCCTTCTTTTTCTGCCCAATTTGCAATATGTTACAAGATCCTCATGGTATCTTACTACAATCTTGTACAACACTCAGTAACGCAGAGTTCCAGGCTTTTAGAGCGAGCTCTGGGCACAGTTGGAATACTAATAGCAGATTATAAGAATAAAAAGACCATTGCCCTGACAAGCAAATAGTGATGGATATAAGACTTATCACATACCTTGAAGCTGTACTGCTTGGAAATTGCTACAGTACTGTGGGCCAAGCTTATTAATCACCTCCATGGTTTCCACAGAGACGGCTTCTTCAAACAAGTATGTAGGGCCAAGGCGCCAGGTCAAGGAGGACTTCTGTTTCCAAATTTGAGGAGTAGCTATGTACCCATAGACATCAATAAAGGAAGAGTGTTCCATGGAAATACAACTACCTGGTAAGGGCTGGAGATACTGCATCTGCAACAGAGGAAGAATTCACTGAAGGGACCCAATACACTTGGGGTGCCTTAAGGTCTTGTCTCTGGAAAGAAGCAGCCTGCCACTTCTTTCCTTAGTGAAGTCTCAGTCAGCTGTGCAACACAATTATCAACTACTGTTTAGAAACTGGACTTTCAGAAGTATCACAAACATAAGATTTTTGGAATGTTCAAGCCTACTTTTTGTTCAAAAAACACAGTCAAAATCATTTCAAGTGTTGGCAAAGAAAAACTCTACCTTGACCCCAGACTTATTTTTCCTGTTCTTAACTTCATAACTCAGACTGTGACTTTCAACACAGAAAGCCAAGTTACAGATCGCACCTTGTACTAGGCACCTAGAGAATAAACAGGTTTTGAAGAGTGTAGAGTGCCCAAGTGCATCAGTTAGCTTCAGTGAAAGCGACATAGTTTAGGAAATTGGACCGTTTATTTTTGGTATCAAAATAAGGATTCAGTCTCCTAAATTGAGTCTATTTTATTTAAATGTGGACAGCTCTAGTAAGAAGTAGTTAGAATTTTTTTTGGTAGAAACTATATTGTACTTCAGGGCTTAGCCCTGCCTTTAACAATTTGCTGTTAGGATGAAAGACTCCTAGCATTTAATGATCTCTGATTACTGAGATGTAGAAGACAGGGCTGGTCAATATTAGAAGGCAGGACTTGATACTTGAGTGAACAAATATTAGGCTTGATACAACACAGTAACCCACACCCACCCACACCCAGCTCCATCCCCCAAAAATAGCTTTTGGTATTGTTAACAACCTTTGTGCAATTCTAGTTTCTTACACAGTCTTTTCTTCACTGTACACATCAAGATGAAGGCTTGCATCATGTCAGAGACCCCAGCACTGGGACCATCTTTTATTTACTAAAGGCTTGTTTTATTTATTATGAGCTGTTTCACTGTATGTTAAACACATTTGCTGTGAATTCTTTAATCAATTGCAATGCTTAGGCCTAGTTTTATTGATGACTTTCAGTCTCATTTGAAGGAAGGCAAATTAAATTAAATTTTCATTCTTGAAATGGATATAGGTCCCAAAAGGCATTTAGAAGACAGATCATTTTTCTCAAGTATGGGAAAGAGAATATTTGGAATTAAACAGGTTGCTTTTACAAGGGAAGTATAAAACACACAAGTGAGCTTTGCATGTGTGGAGATTGATTTGAAATAAGGGAACAAGAAGGAAGAGACCAAGGTTACAACTTTCAATTAATAAAAGGAGTCTATTCAAAAACAAAAACAAAAACCCACCACACCAACCAGAGCTGCAATAGAAATAGGCCGCTTTTTCAACATGGCCAGCCTAGAGCATTCAAAATCCAAAAATCAAATCTTAGAAGTAATTTGAGATTAGCTTCAAAACCAGGAGCATGATGATAATGATAATATAAACCAGGGGCTCATCTCATTTATCCTGTAGGTTATTAACCCTTCGGGTGCATTTGGATTGCTTTCTCGTCATATCTCATGCAACCTGAAACTGACTCGTATGCAACAAGATCACAAGAAATGGCACATTGGGGGAAATACTAGCTACACCAACATTTGCAATGAACTTGAATTTGCAAGTTGATATCATTGAAGTTTACAAATTTCTCCCAATTGAAACATTTCTTTCATTTCTATTAACTCAAAAAAATATTATTTTAATTCAAGAGCTATCTCACACACTGAACAACTAACCTGGAGGAACATCTATCTGTTCCTGAATGCTTAGAGTGCCAGTCGGAAAAAGTCCACTGACTCATCAGGTGATTGTTCAATGGGTGTAACAGGAAGAGGACAGCTTGAAACAAGCCCATGTAAGATGCTTGAGGAAATTCCATCCATCTTGGGATTCTTGCAAAGAGCTAGCCAGTCACAGAAGCTTATTTCTCTGTGACCTTTCCCCTTTTCCAGGCCTTTCTTCAAAAATGGAGGCTCCCTACATAACTCATCACCTTTGCAGGTTTTAGCCTAAATCCAAAGCACCTTTGGTTTAGGGTTCTCTGTCACACCTTAATGTGATGTACTTTTTATAGCTGACAACTTCTGAAAATCTTGGGTGTAAACTGAGAGATCCTCAAAATCACTAGTCAGTTCAGAAAATTCTGGCCTAAGGGTACAACTGAATTTCATCAACATAACCCTGAGCTACCTACAAACTAGGTAACACCAACTCTCAGATGAGTGCAACCACTCAAAATTGTCCTGGTTATCTGCATGCTGAGGGGGGAGGGGGGGACTAGTTCAAAGCATCAGTATAAGCTGATAACATACTTCTGAAAAGCAGCACAAATACACCCTGGTTTATATGGATTTCTGACTCCACTCACACACAGTGCAGAGTGGCACGTGTTATGTATGCAAATCACCATGCTTTGAGTCTCTCAGGTTAAGACTGAAAAGTCATGGTATGTGTATGGCGAGATGAAAATGAAAAGCAATGAAAGGAAAATGTCAGGCACAAGATCTATGCAGAGAGCCTTTACCTTTGCAGAGCCAAGCATCTGACCATTTATATAAGCTGACACTATGCAGTTCTTCTTTGCTTCCTTAGCAACTGTCACTGTGAGAAGATGCCACTGGCCAGTGACCAGCAGTTTGCCACAGCCAAACTGAACTTGTCCTGGAAATGGGGAGGGATTTAGGACCTCACCCTCAGGTTCCATGATATCTGTAACAGCAAAAACAGGGGCAGTCAACAGAAAGTCCTTCTCACTTTCCCCTGCCTCTGGAACACAGCTATCAAATGTGACACAAAGAACATGACTCTCTGCGGGTATAGAGTGATTTGGTGCTATTCTGTTCAATGTCTTTAAAACACTCCCTGATGGTCTATTATCAGGACCTGAGACTTGCACAGCTCTCAAGATCCCTCCAGCGTACAATGTGCCATACTCCCAAATAACACCTGCTAGCTGCCTCAATGCTGCAAAACTAGACTGAACTAGGACAAAGCCAACATATTCTCTATGAGAACCCCTCAGTTTATTCAGTGAGTTAGCTGACACAGAAAAAAAATCCTAGTGAATTCATGAGACGATAAAACTGTACATTAATTTGTAGTTTTTATGAAAAGAGGCAAGCTGGGATTTTTAACATCATCTAAGGGAATCAGAGCACTCACACAATGTCAGCTGTGCATGAAAAAAATCCCAGCTACTATTCCCACTCCATTCCCAACCTCCTCTGCAATGTTCAATCACATTCACATTTGAAGTACCTACTGTAGTCAATAAGGAGAAAGGGATAAATGTCAACAAGGAAGAAAGATTAATAGGCTGGCATGATAGAAAACATTCTAAAAGTGAGGAGAGAAAATGAGCTGTTTGGTTAGGAAGCTAGATCACTCCCGAACTCCTCAGTCCTACTCTCCAAACCTGCCTACTGTCACACAGAACAGGCAGGGACCATGGTTCAAGTCCAGTCCCCACAAGGGCACACAACCATATAACTGGCATTCATAAGTTTTCCTTAGAATATCTGTAAGTTGTATCATATATCGCAGGCCACAAAATAATTCTCACAGCAAACTTAAAACTGAAATATGACCAAGAATTACAATCACAACAGGCTGCCAGAAGAAAACCAAAGAGATAAAAAGTCTCATTAATGTTCTGGGTACTTGTAAGAAGAGGAAATTTGTTAATGAAAAATTCCAGATAATCAGAGGACACAGCACTGCAGCTTGACTGAGAAGAGCCTTACCGAGCGGCTGGAATTCCACTTCTTCCGTGGAAATGACCAAAGAACGGTCCTGTGGGAAGAAGCTTACTGAAAAGCAAACAAATTCCTGCTCTGTTCTTGACATGTGCCTCACGACTGTGAGGAAACGGAGTGGGTGACTGTTGTGCACCAAACCAAACTTGCTAACCAGAAACCAGCAGGAGAGAGTCAGGCCGCTTGAGGGAGGGAACATTCTGGTGCCTGCAGGCAGGAAGCAAAAAGGCAGTAAAGAAGTTGGTTTCACTGTGCAGACATTAGCAAACTCCTTTCTGTTTCATTTGTAGCCCAAACCATGTAAGAACCAACATTAGAATATGACATTTAATTTCTGTTCTGTTCTATTAGATTTCACTGCCTATCTTCAATATCATAGAGCCTGCACATGTGAGTGTGTGAACATGTATAAAGGACCTAAAACTGACTCATGAGAAATAACTACGAGATCTCCATGCCACGGAGCTCATCAGTTGGGAAGCACTGAGCCAGAAACAAGTTTTCTCAAAGTTACAAAATTCAGGAAGCAAGAGGTACAGCTATTTCCCAGCTCACCCAATAGAGGATTTTGACCTATAGGAGAATCCCATCTCATGTTAAGTGACAGTTTCTATTCCTTCCATGGGAGATTACCCTAAAATCTGGTGGCTCTTGCTTGTTAAGACTGTTTTCTTAGCAGCCTGCTTTAAATTTGTATTGCTAATGTTAGTGCTAATGCATCACACTATTAAGCTGCATCTGATACTGCATTTTGTTGAGCAGTCTGAGTTACACAGCTCAGAGCTGGACTGGGACACAGAGACGGAAGTATATTGAAACACACAGCGTATTTACTGCCATTTCTTACAAATGTTGAATGCTTTCAGTGGGGCTGGAAAGTCAGTGCTTTCAGGAAGCTGTAGGTGAGTCAAAGTGCTTACCCATGCCAATTCCTCCTGAGACAGATTGCTCTGCACTAGGTCCCATGACAGTGGCCAAGGTGGGGAGGTATAAACATCTACAAAAGCAAGCAAGCACCCATTCATCAGAAATGTAAAATCATCTCTGAAGGTCACCAGTGAATACTGCAGAATCACGGTAGCAAGGCAGAGTCCAGGCTATCAGCAATAAGACAGTAACAAAATAGGTTGGCAGCATTGCTGAAAGGAAGGCAGTGATAGGGCACAAGGATTGACTAAGATGGAGAGAGAAGTGATTAGTTGCTGTGTCCAGAATAAGGGCTTGGAGAATGCAGAGCAGCTAAAGAGAAAAGCAACAGCAGCAATACCCGTATCCTTCCATGGACATGTCAAACTCAACAAATGATGGAGCCAAAGCAGTGCTGCGGAGCTGGAAGTTTCGAGGTGATGTCATGGAGATGAGACTCATTGCGGTCTGGAGTGCCAGTGCAGATCCCTTAGACATCCAAGGAGAGCTGCTGACAGGCACAACTGTCTGAGAATCAGTTTTATTGTCCACCATGTCCTCTTCTGAACCTACAAGATCAACATAGTTCCTAACCAGATCAGTGTCTGCAATACTTTTTTCAAGCACAGGCTTTGCCTGTATTCAGTTCATCACTGCTAAGAACAGTGCTCCATGCTGTTCAACTAACACATCCTCAGCAGTCTGCAGAAATCCTCAGCAATACACAAAAATACTGCAGTGAAGGAATTTCAAAATGGGAGAGATGAGCTTACAGAAGTGATAGCCATATTTTCTCCCCACACATCTTCAGGCAGCTCCAAACTTCACCTCTAGTAAAAAAATGTTCCTGACCCATTGGTTCCATTTTTCTAATACACAAACCATTCAATTCTGCCATAACAGGATGGTTACAACCAACATGTGGGAGAAGATCTGAAGAATAACTGCAAAGAACATGAGACCGGAATTTGCACCATGCTGTATCAGGTGTCTCATAGGCATGGGAACAGTTTAAGCGCCAAATACTACTACTGCAGCCTTTCACCTGCAAAATATGTTAGAACAGAGAAAGGACTTGGATGGAAAATGGCCTGTATAAGCAAGGCAGACTACTAGGATATCCTAGGGATTACAAAAAGCAGTGTTCTTTATCCACATCTTTATTTCTAGCTATGAACCACAGGGAAAACATGCTGCAAACCCAGGAGACACTCCCCTTGGTCTGTAGAATATGATTAGTATTTTTATAGATGGCTTCCATGTCTGATCCAGCGAAGTCTGAGCCTATGTCAGCATCTGGCTTCAGCACATGTATTATAATTTGATCTCTGCTGGTCATTAGATCAGTTCTCAGTATTGGTCAAGTGCCACCCAACCTGGGCAATACCCAATCTAAAACATCCAGGCGTACGCCACCTTCACTGTGACTGTCTTGAAGCAACTTACTCCAACAGCAGTTTCCTGTCATTACAGAGACATCTAAAACCCAGCCACTGTATCAGCAAGAGGCTGTTCACTGTGTGCTTACCTTCATTCCAAGCTGCGTTAGTTGAATCACTCCCCTGGCATGAAAGAGCCTTGGTCCTGTTTGTGCTGGGCCTGGAAGGTAGTGGTGGAGAACCTCCCAACGAAAGAAATTGTCTAACATGAAAAAAAGAAGAAAGCAACAAAAAAAGGAAAACAATCAAGCCAGACACTTTGGAGTCATAGCAACCATGCAAATGCAGCTCAGTCCTCTGGAGACCAACTTTCTTTCTATGCCTGACCAACCTAGTGGCCTTCTATGATGGAGTGACTACATCAGTGGACAAGGGAAGAGCTACAGATGTCATCTATCTGGACTTCTGTAAGGCCTTTCACATAGTCCCCCACAACATCCTTTGCTCTAAATTGGACACATACGGGTTTGAATGGTAGACTGTTTGATGGATGAGGAATTGGCTGGATGGTCGCATGTGGTCAATGGCTCAATGTCCAGATGGAGATCAGTGACAAGTGGTGTCCCTCAGGGGTCCATGTTGGGACCAGTAATGTTTAATATCTTCATCAATGACATAGACAGTGGGATTGAGTGCACCCTCAGCAAGTTTGCAGATGACACCAAGCTGAGTGTTGTGGTTGACATGCCTGAGGGATGGGATGCCATCCAGAGGGACCTGGACAAGCTGGAGAAGTGGGCACATGTGAACTTCATGAGGTTCAACAAGGCCAAGTGCAAGGTCCTGCACCTGGGTCGGGGCAACCCCTGGTATCAATACCGGCTGGGGAATGAAGGGATTGAGAGCAGCCCTGAGGAGAAGGACTTGGGGGTACTGGTGGATGAAAAGCTGGACATGAGCTGGCAATGCGCGCTCACAGCCCAGAAAGCCAACTGTATTCTGGGCTGCTTCAAAAGAAGCGTGGCCAGCAGGTCAAGGGAGGTGATTCTGCCCCTGTACTCTGCTCTGGTGATACCCCACCTGGAGTACTGCATTCAGCTCTGGACTCCTCAGCACAGGAAAGACATAGACCTGTTGGAGCAGGTCCAGAGGAGGGCCACGAACATGACCAGAGGGACAGAACACCTCCCCTATGAAGAAAGGCTGAGAGAGTTGGGGTTGTTCAGCCTGGAGAAGGGAAGGCTCCAGGGAGACCTTATTGTGGCCTTTCAATACTTAAAGGGGGCTTATAAGAAAGATGGGGACAGACTTTTTAGTAGGGCCTGTTGCGATAGGACAAGGGGTAATGGTTTTAAACTAAAAGAGGGTAGATTTAGACTAGACATAAGGAAGAAATATTTTACAATGAGGGTGGTGAAACACTGGAACAGGTTGCCCAGAAAGGTGGTAGATGCCTCATCCCTGTAAACTTTCAAGATCAGGTTGGACGGGGTTCTCAGCAACCTGATCTGGTTGAAGATGTCCCTGCTCATTGCAGGGGATTTGAACTAGATGACCTTTAAAGGTCCCTTCCAACCCAAACTATTCTATGATTCCATGACTTCTTCTTGGATACCAAATTTTAAAGACATCCCAAATAAAGCAGAAGGAATGTTTTCCACTGTATCATCACAAATATTTGTTTTGCTTTATACTTCCTCTTTCAAGGTTTTCCTATTGAAAAAAATCAAAGGTTTATTTTCTTCAGAAATATTTCTGAATACTACTAATTTTTCAGAAAAAAATCTGAGGTGTTTTTTTTTTTTTTTAAGAAATTCTGTTCCATTTTTGAGTAAAATAAATCCAATCTTCCACTGCATATCCAACTTCATCTGCACTCTGATGCCTATTAGGTACTCTCATGCCTAGTATTTGTTAACATTAAAGAAGAAAGTACATCCTCAAAGTAGAAACAACAGAGACTGAGAAACAAGACTACCTTTTTATTTCTGCATCTGTCATTAACATGGATCAGAGCTAAGAGAAAGTCACTTTTACGCTTTAGGAAACAGCTTCTCCATACGAATACCAGGAGAGAATAACCCTGAATAACCCTAGTTGTTTTGCAATTACTTGAACTAGTTACCATTCATAAATGGCTTTACAACCCCTGCAGAGATGATGCAGCAGAACACTACAGACTTATACCATCTTCAGTAAGTTATTTAAGCATATACCCTATGAACAATATGTAAGTAATATTAACTGAGACTTGAAACAAAAGGCTATGAGTCTTGCTGAATCAGAGGACTACATGAAGTGCCCAATTATTACACAAACTTTGCAAAAAATTTGCACCACTAAAGCAAATTGGTTCCATTAGATACAATCTGATACCTTAACACATCTGGCTCAATAGCCTGTGATGCAAGCTTCTCAAACACTCTAGTGAGGGGCAGATGCAGTGGATGGCTCTCATCACGGAAGGCATCCTGACAGGAAGTTATGATGGTGCTCAGCAAGCCAGATCCACACATCACCTGGCGGCTCTTCTCTGACTTCACCAGGCACTGGATATGATCAACCACAGCACATTGGATTTCCCATGAAAGCTGAAACAGACACAGAACTGAAGTCAGTGGGCTGGAACTAAAACTGTACATGGTGACTGATTTTTTTTTTTTTTTTCCTTTTTCTCAATTGTCAAGTCTCTGGGTGTAAAAATCTGGCCCAGAGAAGAAGCCTGTAAGGCCAGAGGCTCAATTGCAACTGCATGGCTGTTATATAAAGCTCTGCACTTGAACAGTGTGCATATATCCATCTGAGTAGCTGCGTGGCCATCCGCAGTTGAGCTTTCCTGCCACAACACTATGGTAGTGAAGGAAGAGAACAATCAGCTCTCATTCAAAAGCAGGGACCACCACCAAGGGCAGGTTATTAGGCATAAGCTCCAAGACCAACACAGTAGCTCAGAATATATTTAACATTAAGCACATGGAGAGTCATATTGACATGATCTGCTCTTCGTTCTAAAAGCACTGTTCTTAAACAAAACTGTTTCTAGCAATATCATGAAACACTTAATTTTAAACACTTCTCTACATGTTTTGATGAATTGAAGCTTTACTACTTTATTGCTTCTTAATGGTCCTAAAGAAATATCTCAATTCTCGTAAGTTATCTTTTGAGCAATTTGTTCCCAATTAGGAATGGAGTCTGCCCCATTGACCTAACTAGATTTCACACAAAACTAACTGTGCATCATATATTTAAACACAAATCTTACAGAGATGAAATGTTCCCCACCCCCAAGAGCTCTTTGGCTTTCTCATATGCTTTTCTAGGAAATATCTATCCAAACTTTTAAAGAAAATGACAACAATGGTGGCAGACACGCAGATTAGGACATTGGGATTTGATTTTATAATATGAATGAGAAGCAACTTCACTGGATTCAGAATAAGCTAGCTTATTAAGTGTAAAGAGGAATTCAGCTCTTTTGCATCCAGACCAAACTCAAAACCAGTACGGGACAAATTCAAAGCCAACAAGCAATTCATTTTCAAAGTGCTCAGCAACCAAAAGCCCCAACTGCAACACTTAGACAATAACACTAGCACATCCAATGCAACATACATACTGCTTTTGTAAACTCAGCTACTATTTTTGATATCTGAAGGGTGAGTTCTTTGGATAACTTTTTACTCTCTGAATGGCTGTTCATTCTCAGTGACACAAATTCCACTGTGCATCTCATTATATACAGAAATCATCCACCAGACTAAACTACACTATTCTTACAGAGAGGCACTTATTGCTACAGTGCATCAAAGCCTCACTTATAACTTTTTGGATCTTTTAATTACTATTTTACTCCATTTTTGCCTGGATGCAGGAAAGTGTCTGGATGTATAAAACCATGTGAAAACAGAGAAGGACACAGGTCTTGACTAAGTGAAACTACTGGTTTACTCCAAAACAAATCCAATAAAAGCATAACGGCATACAAAAATTGATTGTTTTCATTATCTTAGCAGCTTTGTCAATACCAGTACTGCCTTGTTTTGAATAAAATGTGTCATTTTCATGGATCTTAGTTCCAGTAAAATGAGATTTTAGTGGAAATATTAATGGTGGCCAGGAAACCAGGCTGTGTGTTTCTATATGCATGGATTGATTTTCCTAACACATATTACTTGCACCATGAATTAGGATATTGAAAGTGCAGTTAAAATGTAGTTGGGCTCACAGCTCTGCCTCAGATTAGAGTCTTAAGGGCAAAATGTCACCTCACAATTTTCCCAATCTGTTTAAGTAGTTCCCAGATTCTTGCTCCTAAGAGCGCATAGTTTCAAGACTTGGTAGCTAAATTTAATTCACTGTTATTCATCTTCAAAATGATTATGCTATGTTTAAGATGAGCAAGAACTCTGAACCTTTGGCAGTGTGGGTTCATTTCAAAAGGATGTAATTTTCTTAGGTTTAAGAATGATACAGCAATAATTCTGTGTGCAACTGCAGAAAGCAAACTCACTTTTCAATCTCAGGAGCACCTCTCACTTGAAAAGCTAGCAGCCCTTCACAGAAAATTAGAATTAACTTCCTAATAGAGATTTCATTTTACTAATGAAGAAATCAAAGCATCGAAAGTAGCACTTTCAAAGAGTTCCAAGTGACCCAGGATTTTAAATCATTCTTTCAAAAGAAAAGGTAGACATCCATCAGCTTAAAACCCCTTGTCTGTAGTGAGTTTGAGTCACTTCTGAAAATCATCTCTGCAATTTTTTTTTCCTTAAAATGTTATCAGAAATAAATAATTCATAAATTCATCACAGCTCAAATTCCTAATGCATAGGTCCCAGCTGCAAGCACATTCCCATTCTATCACAATATTTTGCTGATTAACTCTCACCCACTGACCTTAACAAGCAAAACTTACTTTGCTGACAGTATGTATAACTGGTTTCACAAAGTTACAGAATAGCTTGTGTTCATGCACTCCTTGCGAGTAGACAGGGGAAAAAAAAGCACTATGAACTGCATCAACTGTTTCTACTTTTCCAAAAACATGACCTAGATAGGGCCTAGTTAAATGCCTCACATAAATTATATCTCTCCATCAGGCTTTTCAGATTTCCCCTTGGTACAGCTTGTGTGTAAGAGAAGCTACAGAGCTTTCCTCATATGAATACCAGGGCTACTATTGCCTTCTAGAGAAAGTATACTAGCAAGTCTTGACCATTTGAAGCCAGGCAACAAAATCTCTTTGTAATGTTAAGAATCCTTTTGTTAATTTTGGTGGTCTGACAGACCTCTTGCTCACCAAATTACATGTAGTTGCAGTATTATTTTTCCCCACACTATTAGCTGAACACAGTGTCTCTTCCTCATTTTTCTAAGCTACTGTGCAGTGCTATAATATGATGTTCCTCAGACACCTGAGAGGAAGGCAAAGCTGTCTCTATGTGCTACCTTATAAATTATACGATTGCATGA
>WAAD01001902.1:619-18147 GCA_013389945.1 Fregata magnificens
TTTCCATTTTTATAGGGAATGTTGTTAGCACCACTTAGATTCGAAATTGTACTCAACTGTTCCTTTTTTTCAAACCCTCCAGGTTCTTATGAAAATTTTTTTAAAATGGAGTAGATGCAAAATACCAACCCATTCTTGCTCATTCCAGCTGAAACATGTCTATAGCCTTCTCTCATTCTGTCTAGGGAAATCTGCTTTTCTCTGTCCACTCTTCCCCATCCTAGCTTTTTTAATCTCCCTCCCCACAAACTTAAGTGTAGCTCTTGAAACCAAACTGCTGCATCAGCCTGCTGCCTTGACATCATCTCTGGTGTTTTCCACTTGCTTCCCTATCTTATTCTATCAAATTCAGCTTTCTACAACATTTTAAATGCACTGGCTTTTTTTTTTTTTTTATTCCTTTCTTGTGTTATTTCCTCTACTTTTCCAATGCCTACCCTTCCTTTTGTGGGCTTCTCATATTTTAATTTGTTTTTGATTTTTCTCCTTCTAAGTCTGATATTGTCAACCTCCCTCAGTGAGACAACTGCTCTGTATTTATCCTTCTGCTCCTGGAAACATTTTAAGACAATCAACTGATCAGATAGGGGTGTAGTAGAAACTTAGAGTTAAGATAGGATGAAAAGGTGTTCCAGGAGTTAAGGTGTTTAACGACTATTCAGAAGTATTAAGTTCATTTCTATCCTGTGATACACAGTTTATGTATAATCTTTATTCAGCCACTTAGCCTTTCTGTACCTTTGTCTCCTCTCCTAGAATGTGAAGAGCAGTACTTCCATCATACACTGTTTTAAGAAAAATCCATTACAAAGTGAAGTGGACAACAACTGCAATAACGTAAGTACCTTAAGACTTGTACCAAGCCTTGGGGTGTTTAGTTGAAAAATGAAGTGTAGCTGATTTGTGCACTGCACCTAATTTATTCCTTTGGAATGGGAATTACCTCTTAATTTTAGTAAAGCAATATCAGAAACAGGAAAAACATGAACAAAGGAAAAATGGAAGTTCATACAAATAAAGGGAAATTGAAACTATGGACTACCAGCATCGCTGCCCTTCAGAAAAGAGATGTTTGACACATGCCTTTGGTCATGGGCAAGGAGGAAGGGAGACACTGGCTTGAAGATCTGTGAATATCAGGAATATGAAGCAATGGCATGCCAATAGCTACAGCAAATGTTTGTAAATTGAAATACTGTTTTACTTTGGAGAGATCTGCTTATTAATTCACAAACAGCAGATGTACTTCATTGGGTGTACAGCTTCTATTTCCCCATTATGCACAGATTCATGGCTCAGTACCCAACATGCTGGCAGATGAAAACATTTTGAAAAAAATATTTTTTTATGCATTCTGTTGTGTTAAATTCAGTTACATGGCATCCGATTAGGCTGCTGGAAGCTAGAGTGATGAATTGCAAGAAAACATGATGAGACATAACATGCTGCAATGTTGGCCAGAGTGTAAGAAATGTACATGAGGCAGTGAGTTAAAAAGATAGAAAGGTATGAATCCAAATAATCAACAACATCTAAGTGGCACTCCACATAGCGTGAGGGGCAATGCAAGAAAAATTTGCTGTTTCTTTGGTCCTGAGTTGTTCCATGTTGGGCTTATAACTTCAAATAAGTAATAGCTCAAGAAGGCGACAAGCAATTGAACCAGCAGCCGGCAATTGGTAAGACATACAGAAGCTCTGATTCCTTTGCTACGTGTCGGGAGGAAGAATGCTTTATGGGGACCATGAGGTTACCACTGTGCCACCAAAGTGAACAAGGCTTGTTGCCCTGAATCTTTCTCATAGTTATATTGAAAAGATTGGTGAAATTGTGCTGCTGTGCATATCACAGAATGTATATCTATCAAAAAGAGTCAGCAAAATTTGGATAGTGTTTTCCCTCTCAGTTTGTGTTTCAGGCATTACAGTATATTTGGAGTACGAACAGTACCTTGGACTTTTTTAGAGTGCAGTATGTTTAGCCTGACAGAGTATATGGAGCAAACACCTGCCTATTTGTAGAGAAAGTGGATTTAGGAATGATGGAGTGGGCTTTCGTGGTATGCTTTATTTAGTTTATTTATTTCTATTTACCAATGAGGCAAAAGGCTTACAAATTCAGCCTTTTCTGTTCTCCAAAGACAGGTACGGAATATTTTATAGGCAAGAGAAGGCATAACTGCTATATATTTCTGTAATTCGAAGAAACGTAATCTTCAGCATTTTGTGTATCATTTCAGACACTGAAAAATTTCATACAGGTTTTGGGCCTATTTCTCAAGCCAGTAAGTAAAATCCTGTTACTATTCAGGGAAGCACTGTAAAAAGAAGTGAAAGAACAGGGGAATCTTATTATATTGTATCATCAGAACTATTTGAAGAAATACAGATGGAGTATTATAAAAACATGAAGCAAAATGTGGGAATGGGAAAAGAACCTTGTACTGTTTGCATTTTTCTTTTTGCTACAGACATTTTCAACTCTATTTTATAAATGCAGGACATCTGCTTTATTGCACTAGAGGAAAAACAAAGGTAAGATGTAATGATAGGATTTGGGACTCTTCTGAACTCATACTCCACACAGCTGAGCTTTTTTCTGTAGTTTTAATGAAAGTGTGGCACAGCACACTCTCTAATTTAAATTATGCACTCTCAGTATTTTCCCTCTTTGCTACCAAATCATACCTTAAAAATACAAGCCAAAGTGGAAGGGAGGTGGAAGAAGTGAGAAATGAGGACAGATTACAGCAAGAAGAGAGAAAATGTTGGAAGCGAGGATTTTCTCCAACTCTGTACACTTACAGCGATAGAATTAAAATATAACTTGTTTTGCACTGTTCATTCACCGAAAGGCCTTCCGCTCCTGTTAGAAGAGCACTGTCTGTGCCTATACATGATGTGGTAGATTATGGGCAAAACCAACATGAGGGATGAGTATTGCAGTAGTAACACAAGAACACCAGCCTTTGGGATAACATCGTATTTTAGTGAGGCACCGACTGGAGAGGAAGGGGAAAGGCATCAACCAAACCTACAAATCCAAAGAATTAGTTCAACAACTTCAAGACTACTTCAGCTTTCCCTTTTAGTTTCAAGATTTTGGACATCCTGGATCAACTGACCAGAAAAGCATTGATAAAAAGTACTGAAAGAGAATCTATGCCATTTGAAAAAACCTCCTCTGGATATCTCTGATACTATTCTGACATCAGTTATGTTTGGGGGCAGCTGCAATGCAACATCACTGGATGTCAAAACCCTGCACAGACGGTAACTAACGGGAAGGAAAAAGTCTGTTCCTCTTTGGATTCTTGGTACATCTTTCTTCCATACCTTGGTTAATCCATATCTGATTTGATATTGTAAATTCATTGATAAACACAGCATAACTGAGGTGGTCCCTTGTGTCTAGCATAAAAGATGGAGTGACCACATTTTGGTGCAGCTGCATATAGAATCTCTTTAAAAGACAGCTAGGGCACTGGTCTTCAGGTGTGTTGAACATCATCACCATGAAGTCATGGGTATTCTACATCTCAGACACAAAGAGAAAAGAAAAGGAAAATCCTAGCAGGAGGATTCCAACATGTCTGTATTTTCTGGAAGCACCATCTAATATGTAAGAATAGTATTATTTATTCAGACCAAAAGTCACTATAGTCTAGTGCCCAGTAGCAGATGCTTAGAAAAGAGTATAACAACAGGACAGGCATCCAGTGATGCTTTTCTATTATAATATTCCATCTCTCAGTCATCTGCAGTCAGATATATTCTGAGTCAGTTCTCGGTGGATTTCATGAGTTTGTCTAATTTCTTTTTGAATCCAATTCTATTATCTACAGCCCCCTCAGAAATACTTAGGTACTATTATGTATTATTATGTGTTGTTTGACTTTAACTTGCTATCTGACAATATAATCTGATGCCCATTTTTCTTTTATTATGAGAGACAGTGAATAATTGTTCCCTAATCACCTTCTCCATGCTACTCTGATTTTATGGAGTTTTATCATATCCCTCATCAGTCATCTGTCCCAGACTGAAAAGCATCTAGTTATTCCATGTACAGAAACTGTTCCACACCTGTGATCATCCTATCTGCCTTTCTCTGTAACTTTTCAGGTTCTGATATCACTTTAAAAAAAAAACAAACAAGGGGAGGGAGGAAGGTCTAGTGGGTTTTGGTTTGGGACAGCACCATGAACTCATAGATGATGTAATGATTGCTCCTCTTCCTCACTTAATAGTTTTTGCTCACTACTGAGCATTGAGCTGTGGTTTTGGTTTTGGTTTGGTTTGTTTTTTTTTTTTTTCAGGGAGCTAACTTTTATAACTCCATGTGCTGGTTTTGGCTGGGATGGAGTTAATTTTCTTCATAGTAGCTAGTATGGGGCTGTGTTTTGGATTTGTGCTGGAAACAGTGTTGATAATGTGGAGATGTTTTAGTTGTTGCTAAGTAGTGCTTACACTAGTCAAGGACTTTTTCAGCTTCCCATGCTCTGCCAGGTGCACAAGAAGCTGGGAGGGGGCACAGCCGGGATAGCTGACCCCAAATGACCAAAGGGATATTCCATACGGTATGGCGTCATGCTCAGTATATAGAGCTGGGGGAAGGAGAAGGAAAGGGGGGATGTTCAGAGCGATGGCATTTGTCTTCCCAAGTAACTGTTACGCGTGATGGAGCCCTGCTTTCCTGGAGATGGCTGAACACCTGCCTGCCGATGGGAAGCTGTGAATGAATTCCTTGTTTTGCTTTGCTTGCACGCGCAGCTTTTGCTTTGCCTATTAAACTGTCTTTATCTCAACCCACGAGTTTTCTCACTTTTACTCTTCTGATTCTCCCCCCCCATCCCACCGGGGGAGAGTGAGTGAGTGGCTGTGTGGTGCTTAGCTGCCTGCCGGGCTAAACCACAACACTCCAAGATCTCTTTCCTCAGCAGCAATTGCTTAGCCATTCTGCAGATAAAGTTAGGATTGTTTCCCCTATGTGCCCTTGAGCTGGGACACAGGAACAAGACCTTCAATATTCAAGATCTGTATGGATCTTTCATGATTTGTGGGATGTGTGGTTTCCCATTTACTTAGAAAGAATGGAGGAAAGCAAAACAAATAGAAAAAGAAATCTCTGTGAAACTTAAGGAGCTTTTGTGGGTTTCCTATGACTTTAATACTATATTTAATATCAAAGAAATTAAGTAGCTGTCGGTCCCAAGATGGGAAAATCAATTCTTTTCTGACATTTAATTTGTGCTTTTGAGATGCAACATAACAGTAGTAGAGTATAAAGGTTCTGACTTTCCTATTGGTTAATTTCAAAGCTTTGATTAAACCTTTCATTTGAAATAGTTTCAATTTTTTAGTTGACATTTTATCAAGGTTACCAAATCTCTGACTGTTTTAAATGAGACAAGAGGGTAAAATGTCATTTCCTATCTGTAGATCCCAGGTTTTTGAACAACATTTCCTTGGAATCTACATCTACATTTCACTAGAAATTCATGATGTAATGAATTTGAAGAGACAGCAAAGTCATAATACAAGTATTAGACTGGCTGTATTCACCTTCTCATCTGGTATCAAAATCAGACTGCTTGCAAGACAGTGAATTTTTTGGACTTCTCCATGAAAAAGTCTGAATAGTCGTATGCTAGGGAACAAAGAGACACAGGGAGGCCATGTGATGTGACTGAAAGCACAATTAAGCCCTTTCCAGTGAAAGTGGATCAGACAGCTAAGCGTTTCAGGCTTCACACCTTTATCAAACTGTGCACTCTATATTCTTTTTTTTTTTGGTCTATTACTATTTTTTCTGTATTTGTCTTTAGAAATACCACTACATGCTGTAAATATCCCCATGGCCACATGTTAATGGCTCTAACTCAGCAATGAAGTCATGTTCTCTGGGCTGGAGCTGAAACAAGATCTAATCTTATTCCCACTGATAGCAGTAGAAATACCTACAGTAGAAAATGTACTGTTAAAATTAGTGGCCCTTTAAGTATCAATTGCATTTTTTCATAACTGTACTTATTTAGTCATGAATGAAGCCAGATACTGCAAATATTTATAACTAAATGGTGTGCTGGCAGCAGTCTGTCAAACTGGAATGAGTAGGACCACTGCCATGAGTAAGGGCTGCATGAGGAAATGAGTGTTGAACCAAGCAAGGCTTCATTACTGTCACAGGGATCTAGACAACAGGGAACGGAGCTGGAAGGGAGGCTGCACTTTCTCTACTTGCCTCTTACATGCTTAGCCACTCATTTTGCTTCTCTTGACTCCTGACATGCTAACGCTCTGGTACAGTGCAGAGACAGCACATTGCTGCCCTGATCTTGTTTAGGGTCTGTGGGTATGAACGGAATGCAAATGTTGCTTTGAGAGGCGAGGCACATATTCATTTTGATAGGTAATAATAGACGACTGCTGTGACTAACATTTTAAATATATGATAGAGTTAGGATTATGAATATATGGTTTAATGAAAATGTGTTTGGTAAATTCTCTCAGACAAATATGCTCTTGTTCTGTCCATACAACATTGAGCACAACAGGGCCATACTCCTTCTTTAACTTCTCCAGTGTAATACAAGTAATAAATAACAATAGATGCTCATGGGAGGATTTAATAGTTAGGACATATTGTTTATTACCTTACCTATTACATAATTCAAGCTTTATTTTTGTTACTTTCTTTTTTTTTTTAGTAGACTACTTTTCCATCTTCTTCAATCAGAAGTCAATAAACTACACTTTTGTCCTATGTCTAACTTGTCAAGGTCTCTAAGAGAAAATATGTTTTAACGGAGTAGGAGTTAATGGTCACTCCTGCACCATAAATTGCATTGGCAGACACACTAGTAGCTTGTAGAAGTAAGGATGGCTTTCTCCTTGAAAGCTCTAACGAGACTGGGGAATAATATACAATCTGTGATTCAGGTACATTGCACTGCAAATTCGGGAGCTTTTAAACAAGTTGTAATGCTTAATAATACTGGAAATACATTCCATCTGCTTCTTTTCTGAACTCAGCGAGATAAATACTTGTTATATTTGTGGAACTTAACTGCCTTTGATTTCTATTGCTTTCAAAATACTGACTGATTATTTTATACATGTGAAAGTAAATGCCCTCAAGGATTGTCTTGAACTTAACCACAATGGATAAAAAGGAAAGACACCAAATTCTTCTGGAAACTTCTCGACAGTTTTTGAGTAACAGACTTTTAACTCAGTTACTACAAATCTTTTGTAATTCATGTCATTATTATTAAGCATCATAAGTCTCCCAAGACAATTACAGCCAATAGGGGTATATTAGTTTAATTTTATGTGATGTGTTTTCAGACTATGTAGGCAACTGCTGCTAGAAGAAGGAAATTTGCAAGGAAGGAAAGAATGAAATTTTAATACTTAATTGAAGCACTCTGGGAATGTCTTTTTGAAAGAGTAAGACAACTGGACTTTTTCTAAACAATAAAATGAGTCTCACTTCTAAAGACTAAAACCTGGCAGATTTGCAGTTTTATTCCTGCTACCATATTCTTTAAAGCCTGCACAAAACTGATGGCTTGCCAGAAATCATAGCCCTGGAAATAACTTGATATGTATATTAACCCCATAAGAAACAAGGTTGTTTCAGTCTATAACCTGTATTCATCTATAACTTGCAACGAGCTTACATGCAGTGCAACTAATTAGTTCTTTTACTCTATGAGCAAAACTTTGCATACAATGATTTTGTTTTGAAAATTTGTCAATATGCAAATAACTAAGAAAAAGAGCCTTCCTAATCCTTAGAGAGGCTCAGACACCCCTGGACTTGATATCAATTTCAGTAGTTAATGACTGGAAGTAGTTAATGACTGTATATGTCCTTAGTGTCAGCCTCATAACCTTACTCTTTTTCCAAGATGCAACTGTACATTCTACTACTCAGTTTGTTACATATTAAAGACTATTTTTTTTAATTTCATCTATGTACTTTAAAGTACTTTCCAGTCATTAACTTGTAAGAATTTCAGAAGAAACAAAATTCATTCTTGCAGGAAATCGTGAAAATTGAAATCTTAAAAGTTGAAACATATAAAATACATATATATAACATAAATAAACACAGATTAATTAAATTTTTTAAAAGAAATGATAATTTGGAAACCTCAAAATATAAACTTCTGCCATTTTCATTTGAAAGTGAAGTTTAACTCAACAACAGTGAATTTTCTTTGGAGATATGAAATTAAAACACTGTGTATTTGTAGTTGATATTCTAAAATAAATTACATGAAAATTATATTTCCAGTCTCAGTTTTGAACAAAACATTTTTCTTCAAATCAGTGCTTCCTTCTATCTTGAAATACAAGTTTAGAGCTTCAAAAATTTGGCAAGTCTCTCTCGTCCATGCAAATGTTCAATGAGCTCTAGTTGTGTGGTTTGTCCCTTAAAATTGTACAACCTCATTAAGACAGGAGTGGATTAACCATCGACTACTTTTATGATAAGGTGTACATATAATTTTATACTACGTAACAGCATCATTTAATCCAAGCTGACAGAAAACTAAAGTGTTAGTGCAATATTAGGGTCTCAGTTTTAAATTTTTTGTTTTGACTGAGGTACAGAATTATTACAAAATGGAAATCTTTCTGCCATTTATGGTTTTCACTTTGCAGTAAGAGACACTGTCTATTTGGCCTAGTCAGAAATACCATGAGCTATTGCTAACTAACGCCTTCATTGGAAGCTGTTTTACCACCTTCTTGGAAAAATGTAATAGTCCACCTTGCCTCGCAATTCCTGCTTTCAAATACTGCTGTTTATTATCCTCTCATTCTGAATATGATTATATAAAACCTCCTATCTGTTACTTGCCATTATTAGAAGATTTTCCAGCTGGATTTCAAGCTCATAAATGAGGAAGCACCTGATTATACTGAGGTAACTGCTGAGAGCCACATATTCTGCGGAATAAATCCTGACCCTTCAGTGACTTTTAAGACAGAGATACCACTGATGAACTTAAAGAGCTGGATGCAAACTTTGCTTATTATTCTCTGACCATGTTCTGAAGAATCAGGCTTATTAGCTGTCTTGAAACCATGGACCAGAGGAAAGCATTTAGTCCAGTTATCTCAACTGTGGCAGCTTTTGCAGAACATTTACATCTGGAAAAGAGGAGGCTGATCACATTTAATTGAGGCAAAATTGTTACTGATTATCATCCAGAAGAGAAGCAAAAGCCAACACTGCACCCGCCTTCAAGAACATCTGTTCTTTAGAGTCCAACATACACTAAGCAGAATTAAAAACTGGATTCGTATGTATTGGCTTCAGGACACTGAGTGCAAACATGCCTTTTCTCAGCTCCACCAAGGTAGGAAATGCATTAGCATTTACTCAACTCAAGCTGTCCTCCTGCTACCTCTTGGGTTAAGGGCTCCATGACAAAACAGAAGAGGGAGCAGAGCCAGAGCACTTGTATTCCCCCCCACCACCCTCTCACATTTCAGCTCTGACTGACTTTGTGAAGTTAATTCCAGTCATTGAATTACTGAATAGGCCTTCGCGAGCCACCACATCACCAGCGATCTGGTGCAGCATTTTTTTTTGACGATGGAGGTGGGCATGGATAGACTTTTCTGTAGTCGTCATGAAAGGCTCCTACACAACTTACTCAGTTAACAGTCCTTTCTCAGGGTACTAGTAGAGGATAATTCGCAGAACTCTTAAATTTATACAGCTTTTCTAGAAAGTCTCCAGTTGACATAATAAATTCATTTTCTCCTCTCTAGTGGGATAATCTGTCAGCAGAGCTCATTAGCATCTTCTGAAACAAAGCCTCTCCTAAAATCCTGTTGACATCCTTGAAATTTATTGCAAGTCATATCATACTATTTTAGAAAACAGTACTGGAAAGGACCTCTGGAGGTTAATGTGATCCAGTATAACTCAACAACGTGTAGACCACTGGTGAGCTGCAGAAGGACTGCTGCTTGTGCCAGCTAGCAGGCATTGTCAGGAGCTGCCTCCCAATTGTTATCACATGCCTCCCGGCAGGCAGAGCCAAAACCTGGCTCCTGACTGCTGTCAATACCCACAGGCGGGTATAATCAGGAGCTGGCTTCCCACTGCACTCAGTACTTGCAGGCAGACACAGTTGGGAACCTGTATTTGTAATTATTGCAATGAAATTAAGATTTTTTTTTTTTAAATCACAGAGTACAGTTTAATCTAAATGTTAAGTATTTTATTTACTACCCGTCTTGCCCAGCTGCTGAATAAAAGTTGGAGATAAGGTAGTCCATGGACTTTTTTGAACAGGGTTGGATGATCCTTTGACTACAAAAATGAGAGAAACAGAACTAGTTCATCTCCCTGCCAAAGGCAGGATAAATGAAGCCTATGACATTCTGGCTTCTAAATTTGAAGGTGATTTATTCTTTATATTAAAAAAAAATCACAGCCATAATTTTGTTTCTAATAAAATAGCTAACCATTCTTATTACATTTTATGCAATGTTTCATGGCATTTTAAAAAATATTTTTAAAGGTATCTCTGAAAAAAAACCCTTCAAAAAGCAGAAGTGGGCAAACTTCAAAATAGCAATAACTCCAAACTTTATGTGAAAACGTAGCTATAAGAGAAAATAAAAAGCTACTTTATTGGTGAGGAAGAAAAGATATGGTCTAAACACAGTATGTTCTAAACTTTGAATCACAGTCTTTCACTGGGGTTTGAGATGATCAGTAGTTTAAAGATAAAAGGCCTCTTATGCAAAAACCGATGAAATACCATATTCTTACAAAATCAAACTGAGAACTTTCAAAACTATACTTGTGCCTGATTTGGTTTATCCTATGAGATGCAAATGCTACTGGCCTTTCACAGCCACTGTGGAAAACAGCAAACATCACCACTCCCATGCAGTGCTATGAATCATCCCAGAGAGTACTCTGGCTCTTTTTTGATCTGTTGCCCTTCCTTCTTCAGCACAGAAGGTAGTGTTTCCTTAAGACTCTATGTAGTATAATGGAGTTAATTGCTGCCTTTTCTTACCTTGTAGTTGAGCTTTGTTTGAGAAGGAGATATTGGGGGGAAAGTCTGAAAGAAAATATTCTGATGTTAGATCCTGCTGCCTTTTGTGGGAAAGGAAACACAGGTGTTGCTGCACTCCTGTTGTGTGCTTAGATTGTGCCATCCTCTCCCATTCCTTTGGATATCTTTTGTGTTACAGTATGCTTTCCTAATGTGTCCCAGGCCTATGACAGTGGCCATAGTATCAGAATAGCAGCTTTAGTGTGGTCTTGGAATTTTTATTATTATTATTATTAATTATTATTATTATTTATGATTATTGTTGTTATTATTGTTAAAAAACATTAAGCACACTAGGGAAAGTTTATATTTCACACTTTCTGTTTCCCTACAGGTGCCTGGCTTTGGTTAGAGAGCAATGTTTTAAAACTCATGTGTTAATAAAATAAAAGAACAAATGTCTACACAGAAGTGTCACTTCTTAAAAAAAAGACAATAAATTGAAATGTATTATTCCACATCTGGAATTCCGCCTTTATCCTTGATATGTCAGTTAACATTAAAACAACAACTGAAATATTGTTTCACGCTACCAAATGCTGTTCCTGCCTTTTGTCACAATAAGAACTGTACATCAGTGAAATTAAAATTAATATTTAGTCATTCTGAAGCAAGATGGGATCATTGTGAGTTATTAGCTCAGAAGTTGGCTTTGCAGATTTAGTAAAGAAGAATTTGTTTTCGTCATGAACTATAACTACACCAAACGGTCACAGAATGTTTCATTGGTGCCGTATTTATGTCTGGATACAATCAAGTTATTTGCTAGGTGAACAGAGATACAGGATTTTGGGGGGATTAACGGTACAAAGAGGAACATTTTGTCTTTGTGTTCCAACCTCAGACAAGTGTGAAAAAAATCCCAGCAACACACAAAATAAACCTCTGGCACAAAAATATAGTTCCTTTCCTGCCATTAGTACAGCAGCGGACTGAGCCTCAAAATAATAAAAAAAAGGAGGGTAGAGGTGGAGGTGTTGAAGACACATGATTTTACATGGGGAAAAAGGCTTTGGGAATCCTGTTACAATAATTCTTGTTTAGCCAAAGACTTGTCCAAGTCTGAACCAAACTGGGGTGGATTGAGAGCAGTAATAAAGAATGGCTGAGGATTTGGACAGAACTACTGAATACTAATAAGGTGACCACTTTCGGTTGCTAAAAATTTACTGGTGACATTTTTATTTTTCAGTTTTGCCATTTCAATCCTAAAATACCAATATAAATCTGCAAATAATTAAACACACCCGCTCCACAGATATTTCCCATAATCCAGAGAAATAAATCTAGATATATGATACAGCACACATTGCAGCTGAGTTCCCCAACTTACATAACATTTTAAAAGAAAAGCAGAGTAAAAGTGACACGACAGCTCTTTGAGGTCGTGCCCTAGTATGTTGATCCTACTATATTTAAAGGGTAAGGTTGGGTCACTAACTAAATAAGAGCAGTGCTGAGGATTTTTTTTTGTTCATTTCGGTCTTGATGACCCCAGCAGAGGTCTCACTTACTAAAGTGTGTTTGTGTGTGGAGGCAGCTCCAGAGGGAATGTCTTAGATTATGCTCTTAGAATTGTGTCTGAAATTGGAAAAACACTGCTTAAAGAAATATCATGATGGCATTGAAGCTTCATTCTAGCCTGGTGCACAGTTAATGCAGTCACTAACTAAAATATACAGCTCTGCCCTGACAAGAGGTGAAATGCTGGCATTTTTGTTTTGTGTAACGGGAACAATATTGCTCTATGCAGCATTTTTGAATGTGTTCCTGTACATAAAAAGAAAGAACGTGGGGGTTCAAAAGAGAGAAAATATTCCATATTATTTTGGTATAATTCATCCGACAGAAAAGAGATGTTTATTTCAGTATATTAAGATATGTCAGAGGATATACAACGGTATCATACTAACTTTTAACATTCATATGTATACAGGGAATTAGAGATACCCAGTGAAATACTGTGGGCATTGGTGTTAATTTCATTTGTAACCTTCCCCTTTTTCCATTGTAACCTTTTTTTCATTTTCCCCTTTCTTACTCATAAATAAATTAAAAAAGGGGGAGGAGGGGAATGCAACTTAATTGCACATTATTTACCTATGAAGCTATATTTAAATGACAGTAAAGAAATAGTACAGGGAGACCTAGAGAGCTTACAAGAGCTGGGGAAAAAATCTGAAAAACAAGACAAAACAACATTCAGTAATGAACACTAAAAAGTCAAATACTTAAGGGAAATAATCTGAAACGCAAATATACTATGGAAGGAAGACAGTGTTTGGAAAGCACTAAAAAAAAAAAAAAAAGACTTAGGGCTAGTAGTGAACAGCAAATTAAATAAGGGCTTGCAATGTGATACAGCACTGGGAAAACAAACAAATGTGATTTTGGCCAGCATATACGAAGGGATCACATTCAAAGTGAAGCAGTGGAATTGCATCAGAGGAGACAAAGCATTTGAGGATACGCTGTAGAAAATAATGCATTAATGTAGGCATATACAAGGTGAGTTACTGGGTTAAAATTCAAAGCTATGTGAACAGGTGCAGCATCATAAAATTTAATAAAAATTTACCTCCTTTTTCTAGAATTGAATTTGATTCATTTTGTTCAGTAACTCTGTGACTTTTTAATTCCCATAAATATAGTAGACTCCTTGGAATTCATCCTGAAGTTTTAAAGAAGACCACACTGGAGAGCACCAGGTCAATGAATCATTTTCCAGTTCTTCTATTCTCAGTTCCTTTCCCAATTTATGAGCTATTTTTTTTTTAAGCAGCCATGGGAAACTGAAAATGTTTCAGGCCCGACTGTTAGCTAACTCAAAGACTGCAGGCAACTCCTAAACTTGCATGGTCTTAGTAGTAAACATGGAGAGCTCATCAGTCTCAGCTGAGGCTGCAGCCTACTGCAGGCACATAGGGCAGACAGATCCTGCCTGCCCTTCTGGCTGCCGAAAGGTAAAAATGTGCAACTAGAATGCTAGCTAAAACAATTTGCTTGATATTTAGCTCTTTTGTTCTGAAAAGTTATAGTCATATGACATTATTTATATGGGATTTCTGAAAGCTTCTTAGACCATTTTCACATGACAAGCCCCTGCTTAGGCTTGTAGCTGCAAGGATTCAGGAAAGAAGGACTGGAATGGTTTCAGCATTCTTTCAGCGCAGAAAACAGAGCTGGTCAAGTCGGGTGACACAACTCTTAGAGAAAGACTGAGACATGGGCTGTCAACTTCACTGTCTTTGACCTGTCAGACAGCATGCATAACATATGTTACTGGTCCTGATCCCTTGCTAACCTGTGCCTTTTCTGGTAAGGTACAGCTGTGCATAAACTGTGCAAAATATCCGCACCAGTGCACTTGAAAATTCTGCATGTGTATCATTGAATTTGTGCTTTGCACTCACTTTACATCAGTGAAATTACTGTTGGGCAGTAGAGAAACAGGCCAAATGTTTGCAGACTGGGAGTATTAAATCTACACACTGCTGCAGACGTAATGTTTGCTTCAGGACACTCATGTCCAGCTAGGCATTCATAGTATTGACCAAGAGACCAGTGGTCTCACCAGTCTGGGGGGAAATGAGCAGTTGATTGCTAACAGTACAAGGATGACAAGAACAAAAGTCTGCTATCTACCATAATGAATAGTAAAACCCAACAACCTATCTGCTCTGTTAGAAGAAACAGGGTAAGCATGCGCAAGGCCAATGCTCAGTGCTCTTAAGTAAACAAACAAACAAATGCACACAAACACAGAACAGATGTTTGATTCATAGGAGCTTTAAACTGGTGGGGTCACTTCTTGGATGTCTGCCACTTTCCATGTGGCAGTGTATAAATCACACACAGAGTCTGTAATCTATATAAAAATCTATATAGCCTAGACAGAGGAATGGGCTACAAATTTGTAGCCCAGGGAAATTTGCTGGTGGCATGGAGCATAGTAGCACACTGAAGAAAGAATTAATTGCAAGTTCAAATAAAAGTTTTTAATTTGCAATACTGCTTGGCTGCTGTGTGTACCATATGTATCTTTCAAAATAATAAACAAACATACTGTATACACAGGTGACTGCAATGGAATTACAGTGGGATCATTTTGAGAGAAATTGTAAAATAGGGGGATCTTTTCACCAAATATCAGTTAAATGTGGAGAAGCAATTAAATAGAAGAAGAAAAACCACCAGGAGAATTCACTATACAGGTGAAAGAGTTGAATGAGTGTTTTTCAGTGGTCTGAGCCAAGGTAGCAATATCTTTGCTTTTACTTATAAACCCCTTTCCCAACAACCTGTTTTAGCACTTGGGAAGGCACAAAGAAAGAACAGAAAGATAGAGAGGATGATGACAAGCTATAAATCTCAATGCTTAAATTAAGTGGTAGGGCTAGAAATACAGTACAGTGCATCACTTGTTACAGCGTGACAAATGGTGCTCCATTTGCTAAAGTCATTTACAACTGGCCATTAATAAAGGGGCTGGGACAGGGGATGCCACTTGCTGAAGTTCTAAAAGGAAAGTGATTAAAAGTAGCTGGAAGTCTGAGTATACACTTCAGAGTATTGGCCAGGAAAGGATTTCATTCTTGTTCTTAAACATAAACATTTTACTGATAATGTGCACTGCTCCCCCTACGATTATAAAATCTAACCATAACAGACAATACTCCAGATGTGTTGTAAGGAGAAATTACTGGGAAAACCTTAACACAAAGTAGTTACTAAGAAGCTTTACCGTTGTATTATAAGACAGAGGTTTGTGGAACATCCTCCTAAAAACTTACCAAGACCACTGTAGCAAACCCATTCATAAAAAACGTCCCAGAAAACATCTCAGTGGAAATCTAGCTACCCTTCTCAGTGCAAGAGCTTAGATGTGCAGGCTGTTTACCTGATTTTTCTTTTGATACTCTTTTCCTCCATCATGTGGAAACAGGAATTGAAGGAGGCTGTTCTCATCCTGATGCTCGAGTAGGTCACCAATTTATTTTCTCTTCCCCCTTCTCAGTTCCCTTCAATACCATATATCCAGGCTTTTTTGCTGTATGCTGGTAGTGCCTGCTATTCCAATTTATTTTTTTATGTTCTTTAATAAAAAATATCTGCAATTGTGTAGGGCCCCCTAAGATTTGGTATCTAATTCCCTTTCAGAGCTGCACTACCCTCTGAAAAGGCTATAGGCAGAGGAAAAAACATGAGCCTGTTTCCTCACACGCCGGAGACTTACGGCATCGTTTGACTCACGCTGATGGAGACGTCATGGTCTGTGGTCCCGGATAATTTCACCTGTTGCTTCTCTGCAACACTAGTTTTAAATTTGATTATTCCATAATTAAAATTCAATAGTCTGATAATACTGAGTACTTGAGTGGCTGTAAATGTTATGGGTGCCCATCTCTACCAGACTGTTAAAGATGGATTTGAGTGTAAGCTTCAAGCTTTTGGAGCCCAAACAGACATACAAGCTACAAAATACAGGAGAACCCTTCACCAGCTTCACTGGAAGCTTTTGTTTGGGAAACTTAAAGGAATGCCACTTTTATCTGAATGAGAAGCAATACTTACTAATATAGAAAACACATACAAATGATGAGCTACATTATAAATAAATAACCTCAAATTATAACACCAGGGTTATCAGTACATTATTAAAAACAATCCATGTATTTTTAACTATAAAAGAGATATAAAAAAGGGAACAAGGACGATCATGAGCTGTTCTGTTTAATTAATGTCTTTTCTTTTACATTAAGATGTGTAGTTTACAAATCACTGTGATACACTTTGCACTATTCCAAGGAAACTGATCTTACTTCTTTCCTGGTCACCTAGAGAGGAGGTGCATTAGTATTCACATTGCTCTGACATGGATCACTTTTGCAGTTGCCCCTGTCTTCCACATTCTTTCTGGTAACCTTTCAATTATTATGGTAATTGTAAGCAAACAACTTGAAACAAATGGTAAAATCAACACAGCCAGACTGTGTCTTATTTTGTTTCTTTTACTTTTATGGACATTTGAATGCTGTTTGGTCAGGATGGCATTTGATTTGAATTTATCAGTCTTGGAGGAAAAAACAGCAGAAGCTAATGTTTTATCCAAATGCAGACAAAATAGGCATGAAATTACAAGTTATTTCAATGCATTTATTTTTACCAGGTAATTTGATACTCCTACTTTTCAAGACTTAAGATGTCACAGATAAATAATCACAGCTCTTCAAGTTTGCTTCTCAAAAATACTTAAAATCTTCCTCTGCTTTTTATTTGGATCTCAAATATATATATAATTATAAACTTGAACTTTAAAAATGTTATATAGATAAATATTTGTACTGGAAATTAAGTTGGAGATAATAGAGCAGTTAAAGTAAATGGATATGAAGAGTAACATTTATCAAAGTCTACATAAATGGAAAGG